>KZ072109.1:241973-253860 GCA_002091845.1 Anopheles cracens
ATCATACCAGCGCGATCAATGATTAATGCTGACTATTGTGAGAGTCGACCTATCTGAGTCTAGAACCCCTTCTCTGTCAACGTTGACGAACAAACTTGTTAAATGCCTTGCGTTAGTCGTACAACGTACAAAGTTCGTTTCTGCTCAACAAATATGGAGCTGCTTCCTCTCGAACACGACTCCCGAGTTTCTTCAGACTTGTCTGTAGGACATTTATATGCTTACGAGATTCGAACCCATAACCAGTGGTGTGTAATGCCATGCGCATGCGCAACAAAGCATACGGCTTGCCTTTTTTGATCTGCTAATCATTAACCCAACTTATTTCCAATTCTACACCGATTGCTATTATGCCATTCTGAGCATACAGGATACCAACACCCTTCCGCAACGATTTTCTTTCGTATAGTTCAACGGGTAGGATTAAATTTATTTCAAACAAAATTACCAAAAATTAAACCAAAGCTTTCCAAGGTCATTGACTTGCTTTATTCATTCATTCGTTTCTGATATCAAATGTACTTGTTTTCATTTACATACTTGATTCGTAATTGTAAATAACTATCGCCAGGTTATGTACACATATGAATTTGCTAGATGATGGCAATAATTTAGCATTAGTGCAGAATATCTGTGCATGGCACAGCAGTTGATCTTGATTCCGATCTGATGTGAACAAATTTGTTATTCTCATAGAAAATCAATATCGAGATTAAATTATTTGTGCTGTACAATACGACATGATCTATTGCAAGATAACTATTGCATAATACTTTCACCACAAACCGAACACGCATTAGCTCACTCAAATTCGTAGACGATATAAAATAGCTGTATAGGTGAAGGAAAAAAAAAGTTACATTTCCTTATCTTCCAACGCGTAGCACCTCTTTCGTGTTACTCTCTTGTAAGCTTAGTTTCTAAAATAAGAACCATAGCAAATGAAGATGTATTATACAGCGAAAGGTATTGTATTGTTCAACCTCTGGTTCGCTAAATTAATCGTCTTCGATAACGATGACCGCTTCCTGGTCGCTGGACGCGTCAGCTCTATCCGTTCCATCTACAGGAGGTTTACTCAATTTTCGAATCTTCGCCTCATGGCTGCTCCGCACTTTTGTGAGGCCATCCTTTAGCTGATGCAGCCACTTTTTTCTTTTCTCTAGCGTGGTGATAACGTCGACAGCCTGGAAGAGGAAGAATGGATACGTTAGCTACTTTCTAGTTGTTGAGGGGGGAACGTGTGGCCTCAGTCAAGACCACCGACTAATACCAACCCGTTGGTAGATTGTGTCAATGTTTTCATTGCATTTTTCACTCTCGAAGCGGTGCTTGTTATAGCACTGCATCGCTAGCTTAACGTGCATTAGGTCCTCGTACAGCGCCGGCAGGCTATCCTCTATCGCCCGCAACTGGTCCGGTTTGGTCATGTTAATTATACCGTGTCGCGTAACAACCTGCCGAATGGTAGCGATAGTATTTTGGAAATGAAAAATAAATTGTAAGTTTTTTCGTTTCGCAACATCGTACACATCTGAAAGTTGCATGCGTTCTATCGCAAATTTGATAAACCAGCACAAAACTGTGCAATTCGCAAGACAAATGCTTCATCAACGTAATATTAACTTCCTAGTGCATAGTTAAAATACAAAGGCGATAATATACTCACACAATGTTGGTTAATGACGCTGGTTAACTTTTTCTCGCTTGGAACCGGTGTCGACTGCTCCTTAAATTCCCACTGTATGATTAGATTGTGGGGTCTGAACGTAAAGGTGTTCCGTTGAATAAATCTGGAAGGAAGAAAAGTAGCAAGGTTGCGGTAAGAACAATTGCATGCAGCAAAGGGAGCTGAAGGCATTGGAAATAGCCGACAAACAGAGCCTATTATAAAGCGCTTAATTGCGAATCAATACAAATTGCATACATGTTGGCGCAAATTTGCACGATCCACGCTACAGTATGCAATCCATATCACACATATGCTTTGTAAACACGTTATTCGTTTACCATTTAAACAACAGCACTCAGGGAATATGACATTCTTAATCGCAATATTAAAAAAAGTAGAGAGTCGCTGTTTCCTCATTAGGTCAAAAGTTCAGTAATTGCAAGTGGTATTGCTAATTGAGTTGGAATCGTCAACGTATTACTTACTGATTTATCAACGTAACGGCCGCTTCCAGGTTCGGTACGCAAACCATCTGCTTTCTCACGGTCAGTTCCTTCATGTTGATGACCACCTGCCGATCGAAGCGTATGATTTCGACCAATCCCAGCCCGGGAATCTTCGACTCCAGTACGCCCTGCGTGTGCGGTTGCCGCAACATCGACAAGTGCTGCCCGTCGCTCACATATTTGAGCGACTGCGCCGATGCGTTGGACGAAGCGGATGACGACGATGCTTCAGAGACCCCGGTTTGGTCGTGATCCCTGTTAACTTCGCCGTACAGTGCCGTGGCCGGTTTAACCGTCACCCGCGGTACCACCTTCGTCCGGGGCATCGTAATCGTCGCAGCGGGAGGAGTGGTGGCTGGTGGTTTCGACGCGGCAGCAGGAGCGGCTACGGGTTTCGTCGCAGCAACGGGTTTCGCCGCAGCAACCTGCGCTACAGGGGTACGATTGGAGGAAGTGGCACCGGAACTACTCCCACGCGTAGCGGGTGACTCTCTCAGCAAGCCTTCTATCGTGAGTGCATTCAGCAGGGAGCGCCTCATCCGCAACACACCGGACGCAGGGTTATAGCTGTAGCCATTCTGTTGGCCCGTTTTTGTCAGGTCCACCTTGCTGCCGATCAGTTGCACCTGCTGCTGGCTGAGGAAGGTTTTCTCTTTGAAGGGTTGTGGTTTAACGTTCTTACCACTGCTACCGACCTCGGCACCGTTCGCAACGCTAGCTGCGTTGTCGTTGCTCTTTTTGGCTGGTGGCGGACGAGCGTCTTCCTCATCATCGTCATCATCATCGAGACAAATCACATCCTCATCGTCGACCGAGCGATTGAGTATCGCTGGCGCAGCCGGACGGACCTGGCTGGGACGCTCGACAGCGACGGAGTACAACCGTGGACGCAGAGGCCCTCCCACCCGCGGTGCGGCCTTTTCGCAGTTGGCGATTAGTTGGGCCACACTCAAAGGCTTCGCAGGAGGTGGCGCTGGTGGCGATGCATGTCTCATCTGCTGACCGTTGCTGACCGTGGATGTAGTTTTAGCAGCTGGTTTGTCACCACTAACGGCCGGCCGCTTCAACACTGTTAGGGCAGCCAGCGGGGGGAGCGGCGGTTGCATACCCTCCTCCGGGTTCGGTAGCGATACCCTTGTGCTGGAACTGCGGTGCAGCGTCACGGTGCCGCCGCCAACAGCATCCGGCGCAGGCATCGTCGACGGAGGGTCGTGCCGTTTCACGACCGCACTGGAGGTGTCGCGCACGCCAACCGGATGGGAGTAACGCGCCACTTTCGGTTCGAATGTGATGTTACTCACCGACGGTTCGTTTGACTTCCGCTTACGGGTCTCCGCAACGGGCGCCACCTTCGCAGCGTTTCTGCTACTAATGCAGGACGAACGTTGCTGCTCGATAACCTTCTCTATTTCACGCTTCTTTTGTTGGTTCTGCTTCATCGTGCCCTCCACGAGCCGGTACAGATCGATACCTAAGTGCTCTGCAGTCAATTCCCGGTGCGTTTGCACGGGCGGACTGTTTGCACTTCTGGCATCCTCCTTCTCTAGCTGCTTCGCTGATACTGCGACAGTTCTGATTCGACCAGTGACTTCATCCAAAATTTCGTCACCCGGGACCGGTGGCTGAGACGGCTGCGATTGCGACTGTTGCCGCGCATTGTTGCGCTTCAGTAGGGACCGCTGCACGCCGGAAGTGCCCGCCGTCACCAATGCGTCCGACTCTTTCGAGCCTGTACCGTTCATCAGGTCCACCTCAACCCACGAGCCGACGGTGCGCTTCGTGGCGCACGCCGTAATGCCGTTCAGCTGCTCGTACACCTCCCGCTCGTACAGACTCTGATCCACGCTCTGGCACAGAATCACATCGATCGCGGTGGCCGTCTTCTTATACGGACCGATGAAGAGTGCGGTGCCCTCGCGCGGTAGCGCGAACACGTACGGCACCAGGCAGTATTGCGGGGTTGGCGTCTCCAGCTGCACCGGGGCCTTCGACCGGTTCGCGTCGAAAATGGCGCGCTTGATGCGCCCGTACGTCAGGCAGCACTGCCATTTCGGTAGGTACATGTGGCTGAAGTCGTTCTCGATCTTAAGCCGCAACCAGCGACAACCGTCGTGCGTGTTGTAGCCAGCCGGCAGCAGGCTGATCAGCGGATAGCTGACCGTCTGCGCGTTGGATCGCACCACGATCTCGATGTTCGACTGCGTGCTGGGCGAAATGGTGGGAACGGTCGGTTTTGCGGCGTCACTTGCACTACCGTTCAGCTGCTGCGGTGCGACACTTGCCGCACTCGCAGTTCCACCTACAACCACCGCCACGGACGGTGGGAACGCTTTGCGGTAGTACTCCTTCAGACGTGTCTTCAGCCGCGGAATAACCTTCGTCGACGGTGCCACCAACACGTTCGAGTTGCTCTGGTACGCCTTCTTGGCCACGCGCAGAAAGCCACAGAAGTGCCAGAAACCCTCGTTCCCGTACAGCACCAGCGCCAGCTCGTCCGTCTTCACGTTCTCCACCTGGCTGACGACCATCTTCATCAGCAGCGACGGTCGCTCGACCGCCAGCATCTTGTCGAGCGTGAGGTGCCGCGCGCTGACCTGGTGCCGCACGTGCGGTATCGGTAGCACCACGTCCTCGTTGGCCGGGCTCGTTGTGATGATCGTCAGCTCGAGATCGTTCCCCAGCACCACGTCCAGCACGTCGAGCTTGCCGAGCGCGAACGCGTGCAGCAGCAGCTTCCAGCGGCAGATGTACAGGAGGCCCATCTTCGGTGTGCTGATGTTGAGCGTTGGGCGCCGCAGCAGCTCGTTGATGTGGCGCATCAGTGACTCCAGCTGCCGGTCTGTTTGCTGCACCGGATCGAGCACCGGCGCGGGTGGTTGCACACGCTTCGACTGCTGTTCGGACGGCCGTGCCGTGGCGCTGTTGGCACTCGGATTAGCGGACATTTTGGCGGCACGCACCGCCTCCACCTCCGGTACCTGCACGACGTACGTGGCGCGCTTGCGATTCGGCATGCAGTGTGCGGGCGGTATCCTATCGTTGAACTCTTGGTTGTCGACGAACGCCCGCCGATTGCCGCTAATAACCAACTTCTTTTTGCGCTCGGAGAGTGACTTCAGCTGCGGTTCCTTTGCAATGTTGTCCGCGCTATCGACCATCGCGATGTACAAGATGGTCGATGGATCGTGCTCCGTATCCGTAATGTCGGTGCCTTTGTGCTCGCGCAACATCAGTTGCCTCACTTCACGCACCGTCATCCTTGCCGCCATCACCGCCGACGGTGCGCTCACGCTGTCCTTCGTTTCATTCTTCGGTGACGCCACCGGCACCCACGGTGGCGGTGACAACGGATTGGTGGCTGGACTCGTTTGCTGCGGCGGTATCCGTTTGATGATGATATTGTTGATTCCCGATGGTCCGGATTCTTTCCTCGGCTTAATAACCGTGGTGTACTGTGCTTCTTCGACGGGGGTGACAGGGTCGCTTCTACGGTTGGCGATGGCTTTCGGCGGTCTGGACGTGTCCGCAACGGACGCACGCCTCTTCGCCAGTGATCCTTCTACCGGTGGTCTTCTGCTTGCCGTCGCCGTTGGTGATGCAGGCGGTGGTAGTGAGGGACGTGTAGCAGCAATTGACGGACGCCGGACGGCTACCGAAGCCCGACGGGCACGGATCGGCGGAGGGAGACCATGTGCCACCGATGCACGGCGTGCCCGTATAGCCCCCTCATCACCACCACCACCACCAACGGAAGATGGCCCTTGGGAGGAATTGTCTTCGAGGAAAGTCACCGTCGCATGGGGTGCCTTCTTTTTCGCCACCTTTCGCCCGCCCGGTGGCCGGTACGATTCTTCCGAACTATCCCGCTGCCTTCGGTGCGGCTGGTGCGCCACGGATCTAAAGGCTCTGTTTCCTTCGCTAGCGTTACTGCTACTGTACTTTTGCTCGTCGTCGGATTCATCCCCGTTCGCTCGCTCGAAGGAGTACAGGCGTTTCCGGACGTTGACTACCGGCGCGAACGCCTCGTAATACGCGCTCGTTTCCGACGGTTGATCACGTTGTTGTCTGAGCGTTGTAGTGCTAGCCTTCATCATGCGCCCGGCAATACCTGACGAGATCTCCAACGCGATCGGTGCCGATAGGGGCGAAGCCGACCCGGACCCCTTTGACAATACCGTCGGGTAGTTGCTGTCCTCCGCAAACGAGAACGGTTTTCCCTGGGTGGCTTTACCACCGCAGAAGCACCGGTACAGATCGTGCACCATGCACAGCGGTTCCATGTCGGCCAGCTGCGGGATGCGCGTCAGCAGGACGTGCGCATGGCGCATGCGGTCGGCCGGTGTCAGCGGTTTGGCGTTCGGTGGCGGCTTGCTGATGTGGCTCGTGATGTCGTCCAACACGCTGCCACCGTTCAGCAGACACTGCACGCTCTGGTCGTTGTAATAGTCGTCGTACTTTTTGGGCTTCTTCTTCAGGCGGCGCGTTTCCGACTCGGTGTTGCGCACCAGCACCGTCGTGTTTTTCGTCAGAATGACGGTGGGCGTGAATTCGCGCTCTTCCTTTGCGAGCCGTGCGGTGGCTTTCTCGCGCAGGTACTTCACGTCAGCGCTGGAGAGTGACGCGGTCGTTTTGCCATCTTTGTCGTCGTTGCAGTCCATCTAAGCAGCAAAGGGGAACGAAAACAAATAATTATAAGATAACTTTATCAATGTTAACATTAATTTAACAGTTGTGGTAGCGTTGTCATTTCAACAAATGATTATGATTTTACAAATATTTTTGGAAGTAGTTCAACCCGTTGTTTAAAACCTCACAGTATCTACATTTTGCTATCCGGTGGGAAAAGGACCTCTCGCAGAACTTAGTCAAAAACAAGCGATTTAACTTACCGTAACTTCCTGCATGTGTTCGATCAGTTTCTGTTCGTAGCCACACACGCAACCAAAGATACATCCGTTCTGCCGACAGTGCTGTTTGCGGTGCTGGTTGGCCGTCGACGCGGTCTGTGAGTCGGACAGCAACACGTCACAGAGGCAGCCCAGAGAGCAGTACTTGGAATCGCACCTCTGCTGCCGGCTGGACTCCGTCGCAGCCGGGCTGATCGTGGGCTGGCTGGGGCCCTCGATGATGGTTGCGTTGAGACGCTTCATCTCGCGGCTAGTGGGGAAGGGGGGAACGTTTATTTTGTCAATAAACCTGTCGCAATGAGATGCCGGGGTGGGATTATGGGATGGTAGCGGAAGATGACACAGTGGCATTAATTTGGATGATAGTGTAGTGTGACGCAGTAGCGCGGTGAGGTTTGGTCTAATGATATTCTCAAGTCGGCAAGCTTTCTTAGGGCTTTGCTCGTTAATAAAGCGTGTTATCGTGCAGAGTGCTTACTTTCGGACAGTTCTGTCGCAAAAAGTATGAAATCAGCAGCGCAAAATGTGTTATGAAGGTTAAGGTAGCTTCTGTTCGAATTTGTTTTTTTTTCGCCTGGAGGATATTAAGCACAATACTGTAATACGAATGTTAATGATACAAGTATGAAGAGCATGCATTACGATATCCTACATTACTGAAAGAATAAGTGAGCGTTATACTTACAGTAGCTTCGATTTTACAGGATCGTTCGTTTTGCTGCTACACTCGGAGGTTGCTCCATCGCCAGCAGCCGCACCACTCTGATCGCCACCAGGAGGACACGGGGTAGGAGGCTTCGCAGCATCTAATGGTTGTGCCGACGCTTCAACTTTATTTGGCATCGTCTTCTGCTCGTGGTACGACGGTCGAACTATCCCATCACGTTTGCTGCTATAATCGATGTCCGGATCGTCCTTTACGAACAAATCTTCCGCTAGTGCGATGGCGACCGCATCCGTCATATCTCTCAGCACATCCGCACAGATCAGCTCGTCTGGGTCAACCACCTCGTCCGGGTTGTCGCGCGCTTGATCGATCTTCTCCCGGAAGGTCAACTTTTCGTCCATTAGCTTGCCGAACCGTTCGACGTCGATGCTAACCGCATCACCGGAGCCCGCCCTTACCAGCCGCCGGATCAGCAGTCGCCGCTGGTTGTTCAGATATGGCAGCTCGAACACGAACGACCGTTCGTCACTCCCGTCCCTGGCCGGGGCACCGTCCGGCGATGAGTCACGCAGCGTGGACACGGCAAAGCGCGCCCAGTTCTCCGTGATGCCATCGTGCGGCAGGATCATCTTAAGGTAAGGTTTTACGAACCCATCGAGCGGACGATTGATTTTGGGAAACACTTCCAGCTCCACCGGTGGCATTTGGAACACTTCCATCGGCCCCAGGCAGGGATCGTCCTCCATGGCGGGTTGCACACATTTCGAGGATAACGGGCCCGGCTTCGTGCCTGGATAGGATCGCTTCTTCTGATGGTCGGTGTTGCTGTTGTTGTCGCCAGCGGTGGTCGTGCTGCGGAACAGGTAGCGACTGGTATCGCCGCTCGGTCTACCGCTAGCTGAGGATTTCGCGTTGGATCCTTCCCGCTGCACGATGTCTAAGACCACTCCCTTCGGAAACTCCGGACAGCGACAGTTACTGACGTAGTGGTACCGGTGGCCACGAGACGCAACCACCGGACTCGAGTACAGCGGATGTCGCGCTAGACTTTTGAACCTATGGTTGCCCTTGCAGCCGGTCAACTTCACCGTCCGGCTGTCGATGGTGATCGTTTGGAAGTAGTAGCGCCCGTTCTCCGTACGCAGCCAAGACAGCGCACGCCAACTGTCACGCGTGAACGGAATCTGCTGATCCTGCAGCTCCCGCATGCGGCAAAAATCGAGCGCAATGTTCTTGCCCCGCTTCTCGATAAACTGATAGATCTTCGACTCGTTGTCGATCATCAGATACCGCACGTCGTTCTCCCGCTGCACCAGGATGCGCTTCTGGGCGACCGTACGTGGCCGCACCATATCGTTCGGCCGCTGGGGACACTCGAGCCGCGGTGGCATCGACCCGAACGATATGAGGCCCTCCTCGCGGAACAGATCGCTGCGCGTTTCCGTCCCAGTCAGCGGCAGCTCAGTGCCGATGCTGGTGCCGTACGTCAGGAACGGTGCGTACGGTTGCGATTTCTTCACGATCGGTGTCGGCAGCAGCCCCGGCAGGCTGGGCTTGTCGAGCTTGACCACCTCGCCCTCGTCGAACCCGTAGAACTCGGTCGACGAGTTCGAGTTCGCACAATCGAGATCGATGTTGAGCGTCTTGTGCAGCTTTCCGAACACCTTCGAGACGCGCATCTTGCGCGGCTCCTCCGGGATCTCGATGTACCGGGGCCGGGCTGCAATCTTCGTCCGGTCGCGCAAACTGCGCCGTCCTCCCTCGGTACCGTCCGACCCATCGTAGAACGAGGGCGGTACGGTCGCTTTCGCCGGTGGCGAAAGGTTGAACTTGTTCAGCAGCGAATCGACGATCGAGCGATTCTTGCGGCTTTCCAGCGGTTCCAGCTCGATGTCGCAGGTATAGCCCGGATCCAGGATGTCGGTTTTGGCAAATTTTACTTCTATATTTTATTACACACTTCAACCATGCGGATCCGAAAAGCTCTTTGCATGAAAGAAAAAAGCACAGTCGTCATAAAGGTAAAATGGCTGACCAGCGACGCGAGATGAATGGTCCACATGGAAACGCGCAAATCGAAAAAAAAATAGAGTAACCCCCGGAATAAAGATGGCCTTGTCTAGCAGTTGCACTGACGTGACATACTGCGATTGGATTGAAAAATTGAAAATTTTGATCCGAATGTGTGATACAATTAATCACAACGTAACTTTTATTACCAACACAACATTATTCACATCAAGCAGATAATTACTACCTCGCACGAATTTGGATAGGACTTTTTGAAGCGAAAAAGAACGTATCCTCGCCCAGCAGATGGGTGCGGGCAATGGGTATGCGAAGCTGAAGAAGAATTAAATACCCACACTATCGCGCGTCCATGCACATACACACACAAACAAATTCACGCCCGTACAGCAAGCTCGCGGGAGCAGCGCCGCATCGCACCAGGGGTCAGTGAAATTGTGTTTTCATTACTCCACCGCCTCAATCGTGACGGCTCGTTTTGAATGCATTTCCATTGACCGAAAGGCTGCCCCGGCCCCGGGCCGTTCGTGACACACGCACCATCACGCACGCATACACACCTCCACCCTTATCGAACAGCCAACTCCTTCCCGTCACAGAACCGAAAACGGTAACGCCAAGAAAGAAATAGAAAACAAACGCCGAGTTCTCACAACCATCTTACCATTCCGCAACAATGGCTGTAGCATGATTCTGCCGTCTCCGTACGTCCGTGTACATGGGGGCCGAAAAAGTGAAAACGATTTATTTTCCCGCACCCCGGCACACCGAAACACATCCGCAGCGACACACAAACACACGCAGGCACATGCACATACACAGTGCGCAAATGATTTTGTTCTTATCCACCACCACGGGGCACAACAAAAAACGGCACGATATGTTGCTGCTCGCGGGCCTCGCTTGCCTAAATACCACACGGATTGCCAAGGGATGAGAAGCGTTTCATGTGTCACATCTTCCTCCCATTAACAACAACCCGCACGCACCGCCGAATAACTTGACAATTCAACGAACGCGTAAATAACAATCAATCGCGCTGCGGCTGCCGCTTCCGGAGAGGTAACCACGGCGGTTGGTTACTCTATTGCTTCACGGCTAACGCCGCCGCGGTCGCTACACCCAGGCGGTAGTCAGTCAAGTCAATCGATACTTCAAACGCGTACTTTTGCTAACCCAAACAAGATGCAGAAGGCACGCGGGCGTGATGAGGAAGAGCGAAAGGCGAAGCGGGATGGAAAGCGAGACCGGGCGAACTAACATGACAGGTAAATTAGATCAAAACACGAAGAAGAAAACATTTCTAATAATCAAGAAATGTGCGCTTGCCATTATGTAAGAACATATTATCCCAAAATCCCGGCGTTGTACTTTGCACGACAAGAAGCTAACGAAAGGATAACGGCACCAGCGTACGAGGAAAAAAAAACACCTCCGATCTATTTGCAATACTCACAATGAGCTGTACAATTATCCTTGTTTTCCACGAATGTCGAACGAAACACCAGGAGTATCACCAAACACGTCTAGTCCACTCAACCACTTCCGACGCACAGTGTTGGGCCGCACTCTTCGGATCAAACAGTTCCCATTTCCTCTACCCGGCCGCCATCTTGTTTTTTCATCGGACCACACTAAAATGGCGATCTCCGAATGCGACGGCGGCAGGGCGTAATACGTAATACACCAGCTACCTGGCTGGAGCGAGCCGCAAATGCACACCCGGGACTAGCGAGACACACAGGCTGAACAATAGGGCACAAAGATTGGCGTTGAGAAGCTAGCGTTCGCATAGGTTAGCTGCTTCCGGTTCGAGCGTCTGCGCCCCGATTGACGTTGCTAAAGATGGCAACAATGGGCGTACGATCCTTGGCTACACTTCTACACAGCACATGCTCGAATGTTCCTTGTTGTGAGGTTATCGTAGTATATCACTTCCGCTCGATCTTTTCCGCGTATCTCGCAAGTGAGCAATGGCTGGAGTAAACTAACTCCTGCGATGAGCGCAAAAATAAACGAAAAAAAAACCCGACGGCCGACGACGACCAAACTACGAAGGTGGACAAAGATAAGCACGCACAGTCGCGACGACGCGGCGGATGCAGCG
>KZ072109.1:261445-274525 GCA_002091845.1 Anopheles cracens
AGAGCATCAGGCTGATCATGTGGGGAGATGACCTCTGGGTCTCCTTCCTTAATCGCGGCAGGACAGTTCCAGCTGATTATGCGGATGCAGATCTTCAATGCGCATCACAGTCCACATCGCTTTATCTCGTTTCGGTGCCAGATCCAACACAGCGCACGCTCTAGTAAAAGGCACATTCGTTAACGTAATACAACAAAAGACCTTAACCTCAGCGTACCCCGGTTATTGTTTCTAAACCGCGACTGCGGGTGCGTAGCGATGTGACAATGTTTGGAGCGGGTGGTTCGTATCGGAAGAAGAACACGTACAGCACACGCCTTGTTTTTGCCGTACGGTTTTCCGGTGTCTTACGTCAGTCTCAAGCATCGGAATCGCCAGTTGTTGTCGTGAAAAGGGTTTTTGTTTGTCGGTCGTGCTTCAGCTCTTCGACAACCTGCCCGTGAGCTCGTGCTGTGTTCCCGGTGTGGTGGTTGGTAAAAACAGCTACCCCTTTGCTGTGATCGAGTAATAGGGTCTTCGCGTTGTTCCCCTCCGGCAGTCGGTAGGAAACGTGGCGAAAAGTATTTCAAAACGCGCCTTATGCCTCGGAGGGGACACGCTTATACATCGCGCAGAAGAGCCTATACGCCAGGTTTGTGGACCCAGGCTTTGCGGCGGATTAGATAATTACCACCAGACACGTGTTCGCAGCGTTTCCTTCGATCGAGCGAACAAACCGGTGGATCACACGTGTACTGCTACGCTCAGTCCAAGTAGGCATAGTTACATCAGGCAACCAAGAGACAGCCCTTTTAATAGCTTGATCACGGTGAATGTGGAAGGTGTAAAATCATGAGCCTCATACTATTTAACGTTGGAATGTAATATTTCCTGTTCAATTTTGTATCCATTTCTCATTCAGATAGTCGAAATGGCAGCGGTTTGTTGACATTCACTTACTGTTTACAGACGCCCTTCGTTGCTATGGCACCAACCGGATCGCTTCGCCTTGAAACGTGTGTTGAAATGTTTACCTTGATAAAATAAAAGAGCACAGAAAACTAGATGTTCCGGATTTACAGATTCCGGAGATTCAAGAACTGCACAGAAACTGAAGTGTTTCGTTTCCAAAACTACAACATCGGAATACTCGATGCGACAGTTTTCAGTCACACTGCAGGGTATTTTTAAAAGCCCTTCGGAGTGATGTTAACAAAATCATATGCGCGAAGGTCAAACAAATTTGTCTCGAACGCGACCGTTGCGTGGAGGGCAAACGAAGGTTTGGTGCTTTATGTTATTGTGGGATTGAAATGGACTAGAGCAGCGGTCGGCAACCTGTTTTACGTCTACGTCAAGTTTTCAATGACTGTAAAAAAGAGCCGGAAAAAGTATGTGTATTTTACATATTTCGTATCCTAACATTCGTTCATTGAAAATGTTCTGTTGCCTGCTATGTTTCTATAGCAACATGGAAACATGACAAAAATTGCTTTATCGTCTGTTCAAATTGATCAGTGATACTGTTCCAAGGTTTTTTACTCTTTTTGCAAATCTTGTAAATGATTGTTGTTGCTGTAACTTTATGAATCACATTCTTTTGTTTATTTTCAAGTTTTTATTGTTATCTCTTCGGAGATTCAATGTTCTTCTATGATTTACATGAGTTTTTTTAAAATATCCATAAGATTTTTTTCGAGATTCACGTTACTCTAAATTGACAATTCTTTTTATTTAAAGACTTATCACAATACAGGAACCTTTAATGTATTTATAACGACTGCAGACTCAGGCAACAACTGATCAAAAAATACCTCTAACACAGTAAAGTTGAAGGAATTCTCTTTAGGGAAGCGAAGTCATGCTGCAAACGCATCTAATTGCTCTCATGTACCACTTACAACGCACTTAACGCTATTAACAACGGCTCAGCGCCGATCCCGTGTCATTCCCGGGTACATTTTTTACATACCTTTGCGGAAGTTTCCACACTATTGCACGAACCTGTAGGAAACACTTGCTTCCTCCACGTTCCGGCGCGAATGCAAATTCCGGCGCAACATCTCCCCCGCCCGTGGTTTCACAGTGCAGATTTGGGCGATTTCTTCCACATAACTGTACGATTGTCCCAGATACGAGATGTATTGATTCGTGCCGGGGGGAGGAGAAACAGATACGATGCTTAGGAAAGACACATTCCGGCACGGGAGGCAGATAATAAATGTGCGCAGTACCAGTTGGCGCTCTCGGGCAGCGAGATCAATCGCGAGCTGTCGTCTCATTTATTCATCGAACCGTGGCGGATGCTGTCCTGTTAAGTGATGAAATAAATCAATTTATTTACGTGGAACATTTGTGGAATACTTTGTTGCAACATACTACATTGTGAGTTCATAAGCTGGGGCCATAAGATTTTAACGAACTTTGCGGTGCATGTGTTGTAGGGCACAAAAAAAAAACGCTCCCAGTGGTGTCATACTAGCGATCGTTTTTATTCTGGTGTTAACGTGTGCTCAGCCATCATCGCGGCCGTCGTCGTTCGTCGTTATCTCGTCAGTAACTGGTTCGCAATCAGCGCAGCATCTGTCAATCGTGAATGAAGTCATTCTTGAATAAGTAAATTACACCACCGCTGTGGGAAGCATCAACGCCGTGCTTTCTGGAGACGTTAACATTCTTGGCCCAGTGCGCCAAGTTTGTGTCGCGCAGAAATACTTGAACATCACGAGAGTAACAAGTAAAATGAGTTATGACGGTCAACACCAATTGAAGCACGTATAGTAGGACACTTCAACTTATAGTGACAGTCGAATGGATAAGATCTCCATGTGATGAGAGCATTACATGAATGTTCTATCACACATACGGAGCTAAGTTGAATGATACTAACCTGAAGTGTGCTCTCTGTGCAACTAAATGCATTAGCGTCAAGGAATGATATTCCCCCCTTTTGGTGGCCCTATCGCACTCCGTCTGCTCTCTCGCTCGTCGCAGATTCGATTGCGATATTGTGTGTGTGTGCGCGATAGTATCATGTTGGGTGACTCTTATCGCGATCGCTGCTGCTGGTGTGAAGCGTTGTACTAAAAACCCGTGCCGGTCTCGGCCGCACGTACGTTCTCGGTGCGCGTCTGGCGTCTGCGTCGTTCTTTCCCCACCCCAAGCTTTCGGTTCGCCGGCGGTCTGCTGTGGGATGTGGGAAAAGTGGTCGTCATTATTTGTGATAAGAGGCGGTAAAAGGGCGGGGAATAGCCCGCGGGATAGCGCGAGCATCGTCGGTGACTTAATAGTAATAGGGCCGGTTCGCGAGTGTGGTGACTGTGTCACTGCCGTGCCTTATCAGCACCCGTCTACACACCTGACCTGGGTGCTGCGTGCTGCGGCTCACCGAAAGGGTAGTATTATTTTGGCTGCCGGTGCGATCGTACGTGGTCGCAATTTTCGCGTCATTTTTCGCCGTCTAACGGCGTGACGCACTGGTGTTGCCTGTTTATTGCCACGGTGGTGGATCGCGAACCGCATCGCCGGGGTGCCGCATAGTCGTATATCTTAACGCGCTTGTGCCGGGCAGTGCGGTGGTTTAGTTTGTAGCGTCGGGAGCAATTCAGACGCGATGGATGCTAATTTCAAGCGAAGAACCATCCATCGCAGCATATCGCTGCTGCTGCGTGATATCGGTAGGTGTCAGTGTTTTGTTCCGCTCTCAGAATGTCCGTTCTATAACACCCATCGATCATGTGCTGCAACGGTGGTACTAGGTGGGCCTAATTGATTAGGATCAATTGCTATTCTACCGTCCACGGGCAACTTCCAAAACCGAAGGCAACATTCAAGATCATCGTCCACGACTACCAGTTATGGGTTGTTTGTGTGTCTGCGCACCAGTAGTTTGTTCGCGTATAAGGGCCCAGTATCTAATCGGGATGGTATCATCAACCCAGCCAGCTTTCCCCCCTTTTGGTGGCCCTATCGCACTCCGTCTGCTCTCTCGCTCGTCGCAGATTCGATTGCGATATCTGTCTGTAACGTATTGTGGTGCAAGTTTAAACTAGCTTGTGATAGTAACAGCACCGTCGACGGCATCGCCAGTCAATCGGATCAAAGCGCGACAGTGAGTGACCAATTTTTACTGCACCGCGCGAAGAACACACTGCCAAGACGTTCAGCAAACTATCCTTGAACCAAATACACCGCCGTATCGTGGCACCGTGGGCATTGCGAGTTTTGATCGCGGTTCGACGCGACGTCTGGAGCTTCCAACCGAAATTAGCACATCACAGCTTAAGGTTACGACTTTGGGGGAGCCGATAGAGCGTGAATTTGTATGCGCCTTTTTCGCCGCATACCGTGCCGGTCTCGGCCGCACGTACGTTCTCGGTGCGCGTCTGGCGTCTGCGTCGTTCTTTCCCCACCCCAAGCTTTCGGTTCGCCTGCGGTCTGCTGTGGGATGTGGGAAAAGTGGTCGTCATTATTTGTGATAAGAGGCGGTAAAAGGGCGGGGAATAGCCCGCGGGATAGCGCGAGCATCGTCGGTGACTTAATAGTAATAGGGCCGGTTCGCGAGTGTGGTGACTGTGTCACTGCCGTGCCTTATCAGCACCCGTCTACACACCTGACCTGGGTGCTGCGTGCTGCGGCTCACCGAAAGGGTAGTATTATTTTGGCTGCCGGTGCGATCGTACGTGGTCGCAATTTTCGCGTCATTTTTCGCCGTCTAACGGCGTGACGCACTGGTGTTGCCTGTTTATTGCCACGGTGGTGGATCGCGAACCGCATCGCCGGGGTGCCGCATAGTCGTATATCTTAACGCGCTCGTGCCGGGCAGTGCGGTGGTTTAGTTTGTAGCGTCGGGAGCAATTCAGACGCGATGGATGCTAATTTCAAGCGAAGAACCACGATTCAGAAGCGCTACAATCACTTCAGGAACCTGCACCAGCAGCTGACGACGTACCGGACATCGCTCCACATTCCCTTCCCAACGAAAAGCCACAAGGAACGGAGAGATAGCTTCCGGAACATGCACACCGTGCATCAGACTACGGCGTCGGTAAGTGAAGTGTCGGTTTGGGAAGATAAGAACGAGCGTCAGGAAGTTTCATGTGCACCTTCGAGTACCAAGCAGTTGACAGCGACACTGCACTTCGATTGCGTTTCAGCCTGCCATGCAGCAGAAGCTCGGGAAACCGATGAAGAAGATCAAGAAGAGCGCACTGCCACGGTTTCCGCTGAAGCCGGACTCACTCGTATCGTTCGATGCGATTCCACAGCGGATCAAGCAGCTCGAGGAGTACCTGTACAATCTGCTCAACATATCACTCTACCGGAACTTCCACGGAACGGTAAGAATCTTCATATTGGTGCCAATTGGCAATTAGAACCAATATATGTTTTCGATCGCTCTCCTCAGATAAACTTCCTGGAAGTTTCTCACGTGTCGTTCATATCCGCGCTGGGCGAGAAGGGCAAGGAGGGCCCGATCAAGAAGCGCACCGGCTCGACGCGTCCCGGCCAATCGGGGTGCAACTTCTGCGGCTGCTTCGGCGGGGGCTGTTGCGTGCGGTGCAGCTACTTCTGCACGGATGTGCTCTGGAGCAAGTGGCGCAATAGATATTTCTAGTCTGAACAACACAAGGACGGTTCTAAATTGTTTGTTGTTGCTATGGTTACCGTAACGAAATATGCGCGGCGATGACTTCTTCGATTGTGACTTCGACCCATCAGTGCTCATTTATCGTTTCCATTTCACCGATCTGGCTTATCAGTGCAATGATAACGTATCGGGTACTTACAGAATAATGGATGATTGCATGATGTTAAGCAAACCGCGTTTCCTTTGCACTCCGTTCTCCCACTCTGTTGCATAGATCAGATGTCGATGAGCGAAATAGGCACCTCCAACCCGGCACTGCACTGCGATGAAACGGGCACGCCGTCGGATGCGACCGGGCGGTTAGAGCAAGCGGGCTGTCACGCCGCTGGTGGGGCTGAGGGGAGCGGCGATGGAGCGGCTGGAGGAGGTCCGGGCCCCGGAGGCCATCACGATGCCAGCCTCGCCTGCTACTCGATCCGCAGCGAGCCGGAGGAGTACGACGAGAACCTGGACGCACCGGACTCGGTCACGTACCTCTCGATCGGGGGCAACAATCCGGTGCTGGTGATACGCGAGAGCGACGCGGACAGCGTAAGCCCGGCGTCCGAGATCCCGTACAGCTACGTGTACAACACGCCTGTTAAGTTTGATTCGATGCGGCGCCATATCTTCATACCGGGGCTGGAGATCATCGTGGAGATCGTTGACTACGAGCGAAGCCTGACGTCGCACGTGCTGAATCCTAACCTGTAAGTGTTGGTAGACAATTTCTGGGCTCACCGGCGCTCTATAGGTACCACCATTGTTCTTCTCCTTTTAGATACACGGTCAAGCTCACACATGGACCATTTTCATGGACGATTCAGAAGCGCTACAATCACTTCAGGAACCTGCACCAGCAGCTGACGACGTACCGGACATCGCTCCACATTCCCTTCCCAACGAAAAGCCACAAGGAACGGAGAGATAGCTTCCGGAACATGCACACCGTGCATCAGACTACGGCGTCGGTAAGTGAAGTGAACGAAAAGCCACAAGGAACGGAGAGATAGCTTCCGGAACATGCACACCGTGCATCAGACTACGGCGTCGGTAAGTGAAGTGACGGTTTGGGAAGATAAGAACGAGCGTCAGGAAGTTTCATGTGCACCTTCGAGTACCAGAACCAATCAGTTGACAGCGACAATGCACTTCGATTGCGTTTCAGCCTGCCATGCAGCAGAAGCTCGGGAAACCGATGAAGAAGATCAAGAAGAGCGCACTGCCACGGTTTCCGCTGAAGCCGGACTCACTCGTATCGTTCGATGCGATTCCACAGCGGATCAAGCAGCTCGAAGAGTACCTGTACAATCTGCTCAACATATCGCTCTACCGGAACTTCCACGGAACGGTAAGAATCTTCATATTGGTGCCAATTGGCAATTAGAACCAATATATGTTTTCGATCGCTCTCCTCAGATAAACTTCCTGGAAGTTTCTCACGTGTCGTTCATATCCGCGCTGGGCGAGAAGGGCAAGGAGGGCCCGATCAAGAAGCGCACCGGCTCGACGCGTCCCGGCCAATCGGGGTGCAACTTCTGCGGCTGCTTCGGCGGGGGCTGTTGCGTGCGGTGCAGCTACTTCTGCACGGATGTGCTCTGGAGCAAGTGGCGCAATCGGTGGTTCTTCGTGAAGGAGACCTGCTTCGGCTACTACCGGCCGAAGGACGGGGTGCTCCGGTGTGTCGTGCTGTTCGATCAGGGCTTCGACATCTCGTCCGGGATGTACAGTACCGGCATGCGGAACGGGCTGCAGATTTCGACCAACTCGCGGTACCTCGTGATCAAGTACCCGACGCGTCGCATGGCCAAAGACTGGATGTCGCACATCAAGCGGGTGGCGAACGAGGGGGCGCGCGATTTCACGCTCCCGAATCCGCATCAGTCGTTCGCCCCGTCGCGGCCGGGCGTGCAGGCGGGCTGGTTCGTGGATGGGGCCGGCTACATGAGTGCGGTGGCCGACGCACTGGAGGGTGCGACGGAGGAAATCTTCATCACCGACTGGATGCTCAGTCCGGAGATCTACATGAAGCGACCGGCGATTGATGGCGACTACTGGCGGCTGGACAAGATCCTGAAGCGGAAGGCGGAACAGGGCATCAAGATCTTTGTGTTGCTGTTCAAGGAGCTGGACTTTGCGCTGGGCATCAACAGTTACTACAGCAAGGCGAAGCTGGTCGAGCAGCATGAGAACATAAAGGTTAGGTTCGCACCCATTGCGTTGTTTTCACTATGGAAGCTAACTAGTCCATCTTCTTCTGGCAGGTTCTCCGTCATCCGGACCATGCCCGGGCCGGTATTCTGTTCTGGGCCCATCACGAGAAGCTCGTGATCGTCGATCAAACGTACGCCTTCGTCGGTGGCATCGATCTGTGCTATGGCCGCTGGGACGACTATCAACATCGTCTGACCGACCTCGGTAGTATATCCTCTTCGACGAGTAGCTCCGCCAACAACACCACCACCCGCAAACCGTCCACGGTAGTCGAGCTGGACGAGCACGGTTCGGTTGCAAACTTACTCAAATCAAGCAAAAACATTGCCATAGCAACGGCTGTGGACCGGCAGGCTCCTGCACCAGCAGCAATCCAACGGCATGATACTAATGCAAGTAAACTGTCAAAAGAGGGCGCTGCTAACGGGAAACAAAGCAAGGCGCTCAAGAATCCAGAAGCTTCCACCGCAACGGGTGAGCCACCGGATAAACTCCTACTGGCGGCTGCCCAAGCGCTTGGCGAACAGCAGCAACTCCCGGCCGAAGAGCGCGAGGAACTGCCGGAAAACATCAAGCTAAACACGCCGGAAATGGAGCGCCGCAACATTATGGGCAAGATCAAGGATATGGGCCGGGATCTGAAGAACCGGATCACGCTGTCGGAACATCCGGAGCATCCGTACGGTACGGACGCACTTACGCCCACCGGTGGAACCAGCGGGGTGAAGAGCAACATCGGCAGTCCGTGCTTCCTTTCGGAAGAGGAGCGGCGCAAGAAGCAGCTGTACGGTGGCGCAGAAAAGACCGAAAAGCAACATCGGCAGTCCGTGCTTCCTTTCGGAAGAGGAGCGGCGCAAGAAGCAGCTGTACGGTGGCGCAGAAAAGACCGAAATTCTTAGTCCACAACCGTTCAAGAACGCACCCATCTTCGAGCTGGACGGGCAGGCGAAACTGTGGATTGGCAAGGATTACATTAATTTCATCGTGAAAGATTTCACGAACCTCGATATGCCTTATGTGGGTAAGTACTGACGAAGACTCGAAAGTCGTTGAGGAGATACTCATTTGTTAGTATATTACCCACTAAGTTAGTTTTTATATGAAACAGTTTAGGCTTGTTATAAGACTTGTAATGTCCGTTGACATGTCCAGAAATATGCGATCTACATTAGAAACGGAAATCGCTATTCTGAATGGATTCTACACGTTGGATGTTATTCCTAAAACAGTTTTTTCCAACATCGACATTCCACCGGCTATCTTTTATGGTTCAACGATAAGGATCTCAATCGCATTGTCTTTCTCGTGTACAATTGAGAACTATCCTGTAGATAAGGATTGCTTTCAAATGAACATGATCCAAAATGGCTTCCATCTCCAAGCTTATCCTCAAAATGATCTCTTTTCCTTCGCAGACTTGGTTGATCGGACGACTACGGTGCGCATGCCGTGGCATGACATCGCCACGGTCGTGCTGGGCCAGGCCGCCCGAGACGTTGCCCGGCACTTCATCGAACGCTGGAACGCGGTGAAGCTGGAGAAGTGCCGCGAAAATGCCAACTACCCGTACCTGCTGCCAAAGAGCTACAATGACATCCGCATCGACAGCAAGTTCCTGAACGTGCCGCTGCAGCACGTCACGTGCCAGGTGCTGCGCAGCGCATCCAGCTGGAACTGTGGCTTCATCGAGCCGGACTTCGTGGAGCAGAGCATCCACGAGGCGTACGTGCAGACGATCTCGAAGGCGCAGCACTACATCTACATCGAGAACCAGTTCTTCATCAGCATGGAGCTGGGCAACAGTGTGGTGAAGAACCAGATATCGGAGTACCTGTTCAAGCGGATCGTGCGCGCCTACCGAGAGAAGAAGGTGTTCCGGGTGTACGTGGTGATGCCGCTGCTGCCGGGCTTCGAGGGTGACGTCGGTGGGTCCTCGGGAATCTCGCTGCGGGCGATCACGCACTGGAACTATGCGTCCATCTCGAGGTAGAGTCAGAAATCGTAGCTCAAGATTGTGGTCAGTAACTAAGTCTGTGTTTTTTACACCTACAGGGGAAAATCCTCACTTCTATCGAGACTACGAGCTGCTGGTATCGAGAAACCGTGTGATTACATCTCATTCCACAGTCTACGAACAAACTCCACACTGAACGGGATTCCCGTGACGGAGCTTATTTATGTCCACTCGAAGCTACTGATCGCCGACGACAAGGTGGTAATCTGTGGTTCGGCCAACATCAACGATCGTTCGCTGCTCGGCAAACGAGATTCGGAAGTTTGTGTTATGATCACGGTAAGAAACAGTCTACTGGAATATAAGCCCCATCTCACTGTGCCCACTCTAATCCTCGCAGGACGAGTCGTTTGAGGAGGGTCGCATGAACGGCGAGTCGTACCCGTGCGGAGTGTATGCGGGCAAGCTGCGCAAGTTCTTGTTCCGCGAGCATCTCGGCCTGCTGGAACCGGACCCGAAGCGGGAACCGATCGACGTGACCGACCCGGTGATTTCCACCTTCTGGAACGACGTCTGGCGGCGAACGTCGCGGCGCAACACGCTGATCTACGACGAGGTGTTCCACTGCATCCCGTCCGACAACGTGCAGTCGTTCGCGATGATGAAAAAGTTTCTCGAGGACAAGAGCCTGCTGCAGTCGAATCCGGACGGCATTCAGCAGGCCATCGCACGCATCGAGGGCAATTTGGTCGATCTGCCGCTGAAGTTTCTCTGCAACGAGATACTTACACCGCCCGGCACGAGCAAGGAGGGCATCATGCCGACGTACATGTGGACGTAACTTTATAGATGCGCGTGCCGGTTCACTCATCGCTACCGCTGCTTTATTCAACACATCACATCATTCCGTACAAATCATCCCAGGGAAGGAACGGGACGCTTTAACCCTTATGTTCTCTATGTTTGTGACGCGTTGTTCGTTTTTAATTATTTCGGTATTTATTCGCTCTCGTATTACGTGTAATAACCTATGTGAACAACTACTCTACGAAACAAATGGCTCGGCGCGGGGTGCCCAACTCCTCGAGACTGCGCCTAGCTTAGTAGGTACGTGTATTCTGCCGTCAGACACTACAGTATGCACTTTAAATTGGTCTATTGGAGATAGGGAATAGAAGATAGAAACACAGAATTTGGTGCAATTGTTATTAACATTTTATCCGTGCAGAATGCCGAACGCGAGCGCTGAATGTTTCATTTTATACTGCAAGCTAGACGTTTTATACAGACCACCTTAAATGGTTCGAAACCACAAATAAATTTTACATTTTTTACAAAACATGTGTTTTCTTGTGTTGTTTGTGATATTTTTTTCACAGTAATGTTCGTACCTATTTTCTTATAATTAAGGTAATTGAATCGAAATACGTTAATCGCCACAGTACAATAGCAAGCTACTTACACCGTCCATTAGATGGCGCTGTTGGTCGTTTCGAGCGCCATCTGCATGTGAAAATTAACTTGTGGGATTTCTTGCAGTTACCAAAACAGCAGTTTGAATTTGAACTTGTTGTAACGGCCTGGTTATGCCGGCGAGAATTACTTGTGGGATTTCTTGCAGTTACCAAAACAGCAGTTTGAATTTGAACTTGTTGTAACGGCCTGGTTATGCCGGCGAGAATTTAAAATACTGTTCGATTTCATAATGATTACTTTTTCTTTCTTGACACAAAACTTCATTCTCGGCTACAATCTTAAATTTACTTGTTGCATTTGGTTTCGTGGAAAAAGTACAATTATTCATGGAGTTCTCTCTACCACAATTGGTCTGTGGTACAAGTTGGCTAGAGTTCTTGACTGATGGAAACCTATCCTCTCAATACATGCTTGGTCTTTTACACTTGCCACTGACATGAGCTCAGGTGATTTTCATTAATTGATTTCGTTCTAATATCCCTGGCATATTCCAGACAATATCGTCATTAATCCAATTCTTCAATTTCTTCAAAAACTCTTCAAACTAACAAAATCTGGCAATTCTTAGCTTTAACGCTAAAATAACTTAGTGACTCTGTCTAATACTCAATACTATTTTGTGATGAGGAAAAAAACAAGAAGCAGATAGGTGGATAACATCACCAAGTAGATCCCAAATCAAAACAGTTACAAATTGTATCAAAACAATTAGATTTAAAAAACAAGATGTCTCTTGATAGCCAGACACGTTGTGTGGAAGACAGCTATTCAGTTTTATTCTGCGATTTGTTTATGTATTGTTTAGATCTGCGATGTGATTATATCCGAATATTTGCAAAATAATATCTGATAACTTAGAGATAGATATTATATTGAACAAGAATCACTAGAAACCAAATTAATGGAGTGGAGAATGAGACAACAATGATTGAAAATGAATTGTGAGTGAAAAATAGTAATGAATAGGTTCATGGCATCAAAAAAGCTCTACCAAAAATTATCGTGTTTTTAAATATTAAAGCAATTTGTAATCGTTGAGGATGTATGATCGTTCAATTGACATGTTCGCCCACCAAAGAACGCTGAAATAATTTTAAAAATATATAATCCACGCACGGTGGAGTAAAACTACAACCCATTCAGCTTCTGTAGCGTACCTTGTTCCTGGCCCGGATTATCGTTGCTCATGTGGTAACATTACTGTGATGATAGGAAATAATGATCAGATTCATGTGAGCATCGTAATAAGAGACCAAAGAAACATAGGCAAAAAAACCGAATGAAGTGATGAAGGGCTATTATGGAGACGGAGGGGAACAACAACAAAAAGAAGAAGGAAACACATGCTACAACCACAGCGAACGCATCGAAATCCGAGCCAAGGCAAAGGTTAATGCCGTTTTTTCACGTTCGAAATCGCTCCGCTCTTTCTCCCGTGCGGCTCCCACAGCCTACTGTGTGTATGTGCGCGCGCTTTTTTTTTTTTTGGCAACCAGCCGAAACCGGCCGAAATCTGAGGACAGAGCCGCCTCTGTCCGACACCGAGAGGGCAGGCACTTTTTTTCACGGTCAGCATACCGGTATTGATCGGTGCCCGCGTACACGACGGGGTGGGCAGCTGGGAGGTACGCCAGTTTGTTGGCCCCGTTGGCCCGGTGCCCAAAAGGAAAGCGACCAAAAACAAACGTTGGGTGGTGAAAGGGCCTAGGGGGGAGGGGGGCCGTATTTCGCGCATTATGTCAGCAGCGCCGCGACAAGCAGACAAAGGCCACCAGACGGGCCAACCCACGACGGCTGGCGGATGGTGAATGGGTGGCGCTTTGCTGCT
>KZ072111.1:3288-17850 GCA_002091845.1 Anopheles cracens
CGTGAAAAACAAAGCACACCGTCTCCAGCGTATGGCGGCCGCCACTTGATAGGACAAACATGAGAACAAAAACAAAATGCAAACAAAATGGATCCCGTTGGGCCCGTTCGTGCCGTACGCCGGAAGACCAAATTTGGGGTCTTCGGTGGGCCAAAACTGGGCCGCTGGATAGGGGAAGGGGGGAGCGGTGTTCAGCAAGTAAAAATGCAAAACAAAACAAAAATGGACGAAGAAGTGAAACGGAGACGAAAAACGATATTTGTAAAAAGCAAATATTTATAATTCTAATAAATTATGAAAGATGAAAATATGAACATGATGTGCGGGTGCTAGCTTATGGGTTTGTACACTATTTACCTGTGGAGGGGGGGGGGGGGCAATTTTCTGTCGCTTTCTAGCTTTTCTGCATCTTAAACAGGATGTTATGTTAATGTTTTGCCGTGTATATGCATTCTATCGTTACACTAGAAACTGACTTTCACTACGATCTGCTCTATTGATGGTTTAATAAGGCACTGTAGTGATACTGCAGCTATCATACATGGTGCGTATACAGTAAAGCACCTTCAGATTATTCACGTGCCTGGAGTGCGAAGAGCATATGGAAAACTCTCTCTCCCACGAGAACAGACTGAGAAGGGGACCGATCATTTCGGTTGTAGCATCTGATAAACAAGTGAATATCTTTGTCGTCACTTCATCAATCTCGCCATCCCTGTTATTTTCGGAGGACAGTGAATGAAGGGAAATTATATTTCGAATACATTACACTACATAACTCAATATGTATTCGCTTCCCTATTGCCGACAGCTGGCTGCTCAGTGGTTGCGTACTTTTTAAACTATTTTTTGTTGTCGAGTACTATCCTCTTCCTTTTTGGACTGACCGTGTACTTTTAACGTCTTCGATGATACAACCACTTGTGTAATCTGCCATTTTCGGTTGCCGGTGGCTCCAATTTGCCAGTAGCTTTAGTAGCAATTTTCAAACCAAGTTCTTCAGGACCACTCGTCCGATTAAGATTCTGTAAAGATCTTGGAATTGGTTCACGTGGCATGAAAAGGCACGAACGGAGACGAACGTTTGGCAATACGTGTAGTTCCCGTAAGAAATTTAGGGATGCATGATTGTCAGATGAAGGGACAGGTGCTTGAGAGAATAAGTATAGCATTAGAGCAGGTCCAAAAAGGGTTCGACGTTATTCATGTCCGCTGGTACGACTGAAACACAGTTTCAATGCGTTTCGAATGTTTCTTAAGCCCGCGAACATCCGCGCCCGATTCGTGTTTCGCATTTCTTAACTCACTTTTTATTCAGATTTCTTTTTCTTCTTCCTGCTCTCGGTTGGTTCGGTTTTGATGTGGGACACGGTCGGGGTAAGATCGAACCGGATCTTGCGCTTTTTCCCCGTGCCGTTCACCCCGTTCACGTGCGGCGCTGGCGTTGAGTACCCGTTGGGTGTGAATTTCGATCCGTTCTGTTCACTCGAGATGTCTTCCGCGTCCGAAAGAATCTCCTGCTTGATACTAATCGCTTCTGTCGCCGATGAAGACTTTTCGGGTGACTTTTTCTGCTTGTTTTTCTGCTTCTTGCTGCTACTGCTGGTGGCGCTCGTAAATTCCTTGCCAAACACTTGCCCGAGCAGCGACTTTATGCGCAGACTTTGTTCATCGTTCGAGTCGGAATCGGACTCGGATGATGCTGCAGCGGCTAAACCGTTTGCCACGGTTGGAGCGCTCGGTGCCGATTCTTTTTGCTTTTGCTTTTTCGTCTGTTTCGGCGTTTTCGGTTCCTGTTTCACTACCACCGGTACGCTGCTGTCGACGGTTTCCGTTTCCTCCGTGGAGGATGGAAGCTGTCGTTTCTCTTGGGCATCTGCCTTTTCCTGTGGTTGGTCCTCCTCGTCCATCTCCTCCTCCTCCTCCTCCTCCTCCTCATCCACCTCCTCCATCTTTACCACATTGTTTGACCGCTTTTTCACACCCGGTTCCTGCTTGATGCTCAACGGGTCGACACCGCCGTCCGTGTCAACGAGCTCACCTTCGATCACCGGTATCTCGCTTCGCATGTTGCACGATCGGACGATGAAGGCAATTTCCGAGCCCTTCGTCACAATTGTTTGACCGCTTTTTCACACCCGGTTCCTGCTTGATGCTCAACGGGTCGACACCGCCGTCCGTGTCAACGAGCTCACCTTCGATCACCGGTATCTCGCTTCGCATGTTGCACGATCGGACGATGAAGGCAATTTCCGAGCCCTTCGTCACATTTTTCATGCCCTTCTTCACGAGTTTGACCGTGACGTTGAAGACCCGGTACAGCACGGCGCATACGAACCCCTTAGAGACGTAGTTAACCGTACCGCGCAGCTTCCGGTCGACTAACGGTTGAAAGACGAAGTAATCGATGGTGGCCCGGACGTGCAGGTACGGGCTGTCCAGCCGGAGGGCCGATAGTGCATTGTCGATGCGTATTTTGGCGTACCCGAGCACGATACCGCCCAGCTTCGGATGGTACTGGCCGATCTTGTCCGTCACGCAGCGCCGTACGCCCTTCACGATGTGCTCGCAGTCACGCGGCCGCAGGCTAAGGATTTCGTTCAGCTGCACCGCAGCGACACAGGACAACGGATCGGACACGGACTGCTGTAGCTCCTCGGCGGAGAACTTCGTGTACTTCGCTATCGTGGTCCGGTTCATGGTGGCTATGGGGGAGTTGCACTATTTTATCCCCGGTTTTCCCGTGCCCGGTAGCGAAAGCGCGTGGTGTTGTTTATGTTATGATTGGCGGCAACCTGTCAAACTGAGGATGGAGTAAGACGTTTGATCAGACGTTAGGCGAAGACGTCTGAAGCGATGAAAGAATGGAATTGGTTTACTTTGCTGCTATTTTTAACAAATAATAAATTTGCGTAGGTTTTTATTTTTGAATAATTTATCCCAATATTTTTATTAAGTTTTTTTTTCTATAACTTCACAACCATTTCACATGACCGCTCCCAGCTGATTCGGTGACAGTTGGCAGCATCAAAACGTAAACAAACGCAATTTGTTGTGCGAAAAGTGAAAACAATCCTCGTTCTGGTGCGGAAGGTTGCTAAAACGACCGCTACAGCATGGAAAAGATTAATCTTAATCTTTCCACCCGCCCGAAAGCGAGCATCCTCGATAAGCCGCTCAGTCGCGGCAAGGGTGAGGTGTCGCTGAGCAGCTACGCCCTGCTGTTTTCCGAACTGGTCCAGTACTCACAGAGCCGTGTCAGCACCATTCCCGACTTACAAACGAAGTAATACATGCTTGAAAGGTAGTGGTTTTGGCAGGGTGAATGTAGTAATAACTCTTCCGTTCCAGACTGCACGATATGGGCAAGGACGTGGGATGCCGCATAATCGATCTGTACTTTGTACGCGAGCGGAACTCCAAACGGGAGACGAAATTGATCAATATGCTGCTGTTCATCAAAACCACACTGTGGAAGGTAAGGACCGTAGGGCACGCACTGCGAGCTTGTTTAGCTAGTAACTATGTATCTGCTCAACAGACTCTGTTCGGAAAGGAGGCGGACAAGCTGGAACACGCTACCGACGACGAGTGCACGTACTACATCATCGAAAAAGAACCACTAGTGAATAAGTTCATTAGCGTGCCGAAGGATAAAGGGTCGCTGAACTGTGCCGTGTTCATTGCGGGCATTGTGCAAGCGGTGCTATCGAACTGCGGTTTTGTGAGTATTAACTTTTTATCGATTGTACCTAGTTGATGAAGCGAAAGAAATTCTTATGGCATTGTTTTTGTTATGTTTGCTTCTTTCACAGACTTGCCAGGTTTCCGCCCACTGGCACAAAGGCACTACATATATGGTAAAGTTTGAAGATCATGTGATCAGCAGAGACAAGCAGTTGGAGGATAAATAAATAACATAATTAATAAAAAGTCGGCTGCTTTAGGTAAGAATTTATCCTAATACCGAAATGTATCGTACATGTACTGAAAGAAACATACATTTATTCTGCTGTGTGAATGATAAATATTTTTCAGACTAGATTTGTGTTAATATGGAGAAATATGGAGTAGGAATATAATAGAATTTGCCCTATCCTCTTGCAATTTACCCACTAATCAGATACTAATTAGCTACACGTAAATTGTCATATTTTGTGCAGGATTCATTTGTGATCTAACTTGGCATATTTGATTAAGAAAATATTCAAATGATTAAGAAATATTTAAAAGGAAAATACTTGGTAAAATTCAATAACAAAGCAAAGCCAAAATATATTGCAAACATGTGGTTAAAAGATTTAGTTTATTGTTTTAACTAACCCATATTTTTCGATTATTTTCGTATTTCTGCTATGTGGATGATATGCATGATCGTTAAAAAATGTCTTAACATATATGTAAGTGTTTCTGAATATGTATGAAATCTATGCTTGTAAAGAGAAAATTGCATTGTTTTTATATAACACGATGATTCGGATTTTTAATATCTTTATCACACATTAATAGGCTGCTATAATAAGAAGGTGTAGCAATACTCATTAGAAATCTTTTTTTTTATATTCAACTAACGGTTACAGGCCTGTTACTGGCAACTTCTGAAAGTTACTGGCAACTTATGGAAGTTGTTGGCAAGTTCTGGAAGTTGCTGGCAACTTTGGAATGACTTTTTGAAGTCGCTTGCAACTTTCTTAAGTCGCTTGCCGACAGTCACCCATCAGCCGATAGTCCCCCAAAGAATCGCCTCCTTACTGCAGTATTCATTAAAATCTGCAGTACGGAATATACACATGGAAGCAGTAATCTTCCGAAGCTACTATTGGAGGTTGGAACATTGGAGATGTTCAAAGGAGTTTTTTTTAAACTATTTTACTTCTGTGTCTCATTTTTAAAGTCGCATGTTGTGAGTTTAAAAATCCTAATTTTAAATTTGCTGAAAAATATGCAAATCATCCTATCGTGAAAAATTCCCCCACACAAGAAACACGCGTCTAGAAGGCCCATGGATTAGAGCGAGAACTTTGCGAATATTATTCACCAAACCAGATTTACGGGAATTAAAGTCCGAACAGCGAACGGGTCGTCCCGGCAGCCGAGACAGGGAAACTGCAAATGCACCCCGACGCAGCCTCTATTGCGTCCCCGGGTCTAGACGGACGGACCGTTGATCGAGATCCTCTTTAAAGCCCCCTTTAGCCGGTGTGCTAAGACGGGCAGAAATTACCATAATCGTTGACAGGATCGTCCGGATGAGCGCAAACTCCCTCCCTCGAGGACGACGAGGACGAAGGTCCTAATCTTTCCCGCGCTAACGAGGCTTCCTCAAGGGGACGAACTACCGTTTTCTGCTCGTTTCCTTTTGGTCTCGTCCTTTCGTGCGTGGAGCGACGCGAAGATGGTGAAGAAGCGACCCGAAGAAACCAGCTGATCGCACAGGGAGCCTTTTTCGTTGAGTACATAAAACCGGAGTTTACGCACTCTGCCTGTGTGTGTGGTTGGATTCCTGCCGTTACTGGAGGGTCCTTAGGTCCGCGCTAGGGAGCGATAGAAGAAACGCTTTTCCCTCCAAAAACTGGAACCGCCAGCTGTAGCCATTGTAGCCTGAGATGCAATTTCTGGAGGCAATACGCGTCGTCTTGCAATTGCACCGTACTGGGAACAAAGGATCGGAAAAGGACATTTGTGCGAGTGTGGATGTGGAACTGTGATTTATGTTTAGCAATAGATACTTTGTGTACACGTCGTGTGCCGCTCCTTTTGCGCAGTTGCTGCAGATTGATGAGGCCAGAGAGGACTTTCTAATCAATTTCAATTATCCTTCGATGCGGATATATTTAGTTCAAATTTAACTAAGGTAGCTAAAATGGCTTTGGAGACTTCTGTTTAGTGCTAGAGGAACTAGCGTATTCCTCTACATCAATGAACCACGTATAAATTTAAGATATAATTTCTAGAAAGCAAAGAATGGAGAGGACAAATGCAAGTTTTACAAGTCCAAAATATTCTATATCTTCCTATTCTTTAAGACTTAAAACCAGATGCGTATTTTTCATTTGCTATAACTTAGTAGAACATCACTTTCTCTATCTCCTCAAGTTTTTGTTTCATTCCCAACATGGTAACGTTATGGACTGTTCAACGTTCATGGGTGTGATGTTTTAGATCTTGAGATACATTTGAAAGCAATCAATGTGCATAGAAAAAATGTGTTGTGAGATGACAACACCATGGAACATTGGTTAAATGTAGGCCCAAAGAGATATCAGAAATATTTGGAATGTTTGGAACGCCTTAAAGATTGCGTATGTACTCTAGAAGAATGATCTGTACCGATTAAAGTAACATAATACATTGAGACATCTTACCCTAAGATGCATGTCAAAAACTGATAGTTATAATAGCGTACATTTATGCAAATAATATTCCTTTTTCACAGTCATTTAAAGCATATTTGGCTCATGAACCGGGATCGTCGGTCTAAAACATTCTCTTATTCCTTTCAGGCAATATCTAACGAGGTAGATTGGGTTTTAAGTTGTTGTGGCGATCGACTATGTTTAGTTCATACTTAAGCAACCCATTCAAATTAACCTACTCAATCCTAAAAAAACGCCGCTCATACTACCTCCAACATTATCTAATCCTTTCAAAGCGTTGGATCAGCGCAGGCAGATGTCCGCTCCAACGTCCAATTACACCGTCGCACCGGCTCACTTTAATTGATTTACGGCAACTATCGGCTCCCTCACCATCGTACCCGGAACGACCGTTAAAAGCCCGCCAGCCCGCGCTAGGTACATAAGACGTTCCTTCAGGACACGCGCCAAGTAGAAGATCGTCCTCGCGACGACGAGTTCCTTCCCTCGTTTCTAGTTCTTTGGTTTGTTCCAGGGAGGGAGGTTCGATTCCGTTTTTGTTATGCGCCGCGCTATGTGCTACACCCGTATCGGTCCCTTTTCGTATACGCTTGCGAGTTTGTGTATGTGTGCGTGAAATGGTTTACAAGGGACCGCACGGTAGGGTCGCAACCCCGACCGTTGCTGCGAGGTGCTGATCGGTCCTGCCGGATGCAGGGAGCCATTTACTCGTAACGGAACCACAGTCAGGAACGCATCGCGTCGCAAGCGCGTCGTCGGTTAGGCAAAGTTTCACTCTACAATTTTTCGGACCTGATAGAGCTAGTGGCGTGTGTTGAAACGGAAAGGGACATTAAGGCATTAAGCGCGAGAAAACGATGTGATTAAGCAGTGAGACAAAGTGAACTGTTCGTACGCTTGAAAAGTTATAACTCGGTCAAACTGTCCCAGCTCAAGTGCTCCGTAATATACGGTACAAAAGTTACATGAAGCGACATCGAGCACACGAAGCGGGTAACTGAGCAGCCAATCTCACCTACACTCGTGATGCACAAAACAACGCAAAAAGTCTGTTAAGTTTGGTTCTATTAAGTTTTGTTTTCCCTGTACCCGTCGGACGTCGTTATTATTCAAGTTTATTATTTCGATTTATTGGATCCGTTTTTTTTTTGTTTAACCAAACACACACAAACCAACGAGTGCGTTTGTTCGGTTGGTTCGTTTCGTATTCCCGCGCCTTACCAAAAAAACACACTCTAAATGTTGAAGATGTCGTTCTCGAAGGCGAAGCTGAAGAGATTCAACGATGTGCCAGGTAAGTGGTCCAAAAGTCCGTCGCTGTTTCCGATGCACGCAGCGAGCAATCCTCATTTTCCCCTTGCGCCGTGTCGAATCTTACGAATCTGCCGTGGCTTACTTCCGCCGGGGGACGGTTGCGTGAGAAAATCGCGTCCCCTTTCGCCGAACGGTAACGAACTGCTCGCGAGGGGTTGCCCGTAGCAACGTACGCGAACGGGAAACATCCCCGGGAGTTCTCGTCACACATTCCGGTTGATTGCGTATAGGGGCACCAAGCGGTCTATCGGGCGGGGATGCACATCGTGAGAAAGTTTTCCGACGATCCGTCCCATATTTCCCACAAAGGAAGTGGCGAGTTTGCCGGAATGATTTCATACTGGCTGGAATGCTTTGGGACGGTTTAGAAAGATGGAAATTTAGTGCGTATTAGCGTAAACGTTTCATGGACTATAGCGAGCATCTCGTAGATGACTTCTTTCGACCCCTCATTCTGGATCGGGACTCAGCCCGGAATGAATGATCTTCTCTCTGCTCGGAAATTATCGTTTGATTAATTAGACTGAACCAAAACAGTTTTGGGAAGTTCATGAGCCAAACTCAAAAGAAGATTTCATAAATACTACGTCTGCTATCGTTCATACGATCTCTTCGACAGTTAAGCCAAGATGTCCATAGAATTAACTTAAAAAACTAAAATCTCGGTAGAAATCCTGAGTGATTTTGATAAGTTAATCTCCTCAGTATTACTGATACTCTCAAGATTACGTACAACTCATAAAACGAGACGAATCGAGAGAATGTTTGTCCACGATTTTCCATCGATTATTGTACATGAAATGAGTAACGTAGGCCAAACCGAACTATACTTTATGAGGAAAAGCAGCAGCAAGGTTTGAGGGCTTGGGAGATGACCATAATCTTCAATCTTCAACCTAGAAAATGTCCATGGACATATGTTTAATTCCAGGAACATAGCAAAGATCCTTCGTATGCTAAGATTTTGATTTGTGAAGCCTTCTCTAGATCTTGTATAAACCTGAAATGAGATCGATCCTTCATTCGCAACATGTTTAAATCAGATTAACGATGTTCTTGGCAGTACGGAACAGTGAAGATTCAGCAATAGAAACCTCAGTGTAGCTCTGCTGTTTCCCAGTGTAGTACTGCAAACTTCGCAATCGATCTGGATTTAGTCTAGAATGAGATCATTTTTCCATTTTTCCATGCTGTGTACGAAAACGAAGTAGGCGTTGGCTTGTAGTAGGCTTTGATTTGAGAGCGTGCTCAAATAGAAGAGTAAAGACACCCTACACGTAACTCGGAACCAGTCCAGGCGTTGCACGTTGAAGTTTATTTTATTCATACATACAAACACGCAGGTAAAAAAAAAACGGATCCAATAAATCGAAATAATAAACTTGAATAATAACGACGTCCGACGGGTACAGGGAAAACAAAACTTAATAGAACCAAACTTAACAGACTTTTTGCGTTGTTTTGTGCATCACGAGTGTAGGTGAGATTGGCAAAAAAAAAACGGATCCAATAAATCGAAATAATAAACTTGAATAATAACGACGTCCGACGGGTACAGGGAAAACAAAACTTAATAGAACCAAACTTAACAGACTTTTTGCGTTGTTTTGTGCATCACGAGTGTAGGTGAGATTGGCTGCTCAGTTACCCGCTTCGTGTGCTCGATGTCGCTTCATGTAACTTTTGTACCGTATATTACGGAGCACTTGAGCTGGGACAGTTTGACCGAGTTATAACTTTTCAAGCGTACGAACAGTTCACTTTGTCTCACTGCTTAATCACATCGTTTTCTCGCGCTTAATGCCTTAATGTCCCTTTCCGTTTCAACACACGCCACTAGCTCTATCAGGTCCGAAAAATTGTAGAGTGAAACTTTGCCTAACCGACGACGCGCTTGCGACGCGATGCGTTCCTGACTGTGGTTCCGTTACGAGTAAATGGCTCCCTGCATCCGGCAGGACCGATCAGCACCTCGCAGCAACGGTCGGGGTTGCGACCCTACCGTGCGGTCCCTTGTAAACCATTTCACGCACACATACACAAACTCGCAAGCGTATACGAAAAGGGACCGATACGGGTGTAGCACATAGCGCGGCGCATAACAAAAACGGAATCGAACCTCCCTCCCTGGAACAAACCAAAGAACTAGAAACGAGGGAAGGAACTCGTCGTCGCGAGGACGATCTTCTACTTGGCGCGTGTCCTGAAGGAACGTCTTATGTACCTAGCGCGGGCTGGCGGGCTTTTAACGGTCGTTCCGGGTACGATGGTGAGGGAGCCGATAGTTGCCGTAAATCAATTAAAGTGAGCCGGTGCGACGGTGTAATTGGACGTTGGAGCGGACATCTGCCTGCGCTGATCCAACGCTTTGAAAGGATTAGATAATGTTGGAGGTAGTATGAGCGGCGTTTTTTTAGGATTGAGTAGGTTAATTTGAATGGGTTGCTTAAGTATGAACTAAACATAGTCGATCGCCACAACAACTTAAAACCCAATCTACCTCGTTAGATATTGCCTGAAAGGAATAAGAGAATGTTTTAGACCGACGATCCCGGTTCATGAGCCAAATATGCTTTAAATGACTGTGAAAAAGGAATATTATTTGCATAAATGTACGCTATTATAACTATCAGTTTTTGACATGCATCTTAGGGTAAGATGTCTCAATGTATTATGTTACTTTAATCGGTACAGATCATTCTTCTAGAGTACATACGCAATCTTTAAGGCGTTCCAAACATTCCAAATATTTCTGATATCTCTTTGGGCCTACATTTAACCAATGTTCCATGGTGTTGTCATCTCACAACACATTTTTTCTATGCACATTGATTGCTTTCAAATGTATCTCAAGATCTAAAACATCACACCCATGAACGTTGAACAGTCCATAACGTTACCATGTTGGGAATGAAACAAAAACTTGAGGAGATAGAGAAAGTGATGTTCTACTAAGTTATAGCAAATGAAAAATACGCATCTGGTTTTAAGTCTTAAAGAATAGGAAGATATAGAATATTTTGGACTTGTAAAACTTGCATTTGTCCTCTCCATTCTTTGCTTTCTAGAAATTATATCTTAAATTTATACGTGGTTCATTGATGTAGAGGAATACGCTAGTTCCTCTAGCACTAAACAGAAGTCTCCAAAGCCATTTTAGCTACCTTAGTTAAATTTGAACTAAATATATCCGCATCGAAGGATAATTGAAATTGATTAGAAAGTCCTCTCTGGCCTCATCAATCTGCAGCAACTGCGCAAAAGGAGCGGCACACGACGTGTACACAAAGTATCTATTGCTAAACATAAATCACAGTTCCACATCCACACTCGCACAAATGTCCTTTTCCGATCCTTTGTTCCCAGTACGGTGCAATTGCAAGACGACGCGTATTGCCTCCAGAAATTGCATCTCAGGCTACAATGGCTACAGCTGGCGGTTCCAGTTTTTGGAGGGAAAAGCGTTTCTTCTATCGCTCCCTAGCGCGGACCTAAGGACCCTCCAGTAACGGCAGGAATCCAACCACACACACAGGCAGAGTGCGTAAACTCCGGTTTTATGTACTCAACGAAAAAGGCTCCCTGTGCGATCAGCTGGTTTCTTCGGGTCGCTTCTTCACCATCTTCGCGTCGCTCCACGCACGAAAGGACGAGACCAAAAGGAAACGAGCAGAAAACGGTAGTTCGTCCCCTTGAGGAAGCCTCGTTAGCGCGGGAAAGATTAGGACCTTCGTCCTCGTCGTCCTCGAGGGAGGGAGTTTGCGCTCATCCGGACGATCCTGTCAACGATTATGGTAATTTCTGCCCGTCTTAGCACACCGGCTAAAGGGGGCTTTAAAGAGGATCTCGATCAACGGTCCGTCCGTCTAGACCCGGGGACGCAATAGAGGCTGCGTCGGGGTGCATTTGCAGTTTCCCTGTCTCGGCTGCCGGGACGACCCGTTCGCTGTTCGGACTTTAATTCCCGTAAATCTGGTTTGGTGAATAATATTCGCAAAGTTCTCGCTCTAATCCATGGGCCTTCTAGACGCGTGTTTCTTGTGTGGGGGAATTTTTCACGATAGGATGATTTGCATATTTTTCAGCAAATTTAAAATTAGGATTTTTAAACTCACAACATGCGACTTTAAAAATGAGACACAGAAGTAAAATAGTTTAAAAAAAACTCCTTTGAACATCTCCAATGTTCCAACCTCCAATAGTAGCTTCGGAAGATTACTGCTTCCATGTGTATATTCCGTACTGCAGATTTTAATGAATACTGCAGTAAGGAGGCGATTCTTTGGGGGACTATCGGCTGATGGGTGACTGTCGGCAAGCGACTTAAGAAAGTTGCAAGCGACTTCAAAAAGTCATTCCAAAGTTGCCAGCAACTTCCAGAACTTGCCAACAACTTCCATAAGTTGCCAGTAACTTTCAGAAGTTGCCAGTAACAGCCCCGTAACCGTTAGTTGAATATAAAAAAAAGATTTCTAATGATTATTGCTACACTTTCTTATTATTGCAGCTTATTAATGTTTGATAGATATTAAAAAGCCGAATCATCGTGCTAAATAAAACCAACGCAATTTTCTCTTTACGTATACGTTAAGACACTTTTAACGATCATGCATATCATCCACACAAATGAGATACGAAAATAATCTAAAAATATAGGTTAGCTAAAACAATAAACTAAATCTTTTTATCACATGTTTGCAAAATATTTCGGCTTCGCATTGTAATTTAATTTCAACGAGTATTTTCTCTTTAAATTATGAATTAGTGGACGTTTTTTGGATTGTTTATATACTGGACATCTTGAATATTTTCTGAATCAAATATGACAAGTTAGATCACAAATGGATCCTGTACAAAATATGATAATTTACGTGTATCTAATTAGTATCTGATTAGTGGGTAAATTGCAAGAGGATACGGCAAATTCTATCATATTCCTATCCATATTTCTATCATTACGTTATACAATAACAACAAAAAACTAACACAAACCTAGTCTGAAAAATATTCATCATCCACACAGCAGAATAGATGTATGTTTCTTTCAGTACATGTACGATTTATTTCGGTATTAGCATGAATTCTTACGTATAGCAGTCGACTTTCTATTAGTTATGTTATTTATTTATCCTCCAACTGCTTGTCTCTGCTGATCACATGATCTTCAAACTTTACCATATATGTAGTGCCTTTGTGCCAGTGGGCGGAAACCTGGCAAGTCTGTGAAAGAAGCAAACATAACAAAAACAATGCCATAAGAATTTCTTTCGCTTCATCAACTAGGTACAATCGATAAAAAGTTAATACTCACAAAACCGCAGTTCGATAGCACCGCTTGCACAATGCCCGCAATGAAGACGGCACAGTTCAGCGACCCTTTATCCTTCGGCACGCTAATGAACTTATTCACTAGTGGTTCTTTTTCGATGATGTAGTACGTGCACTCGTCGTCGGTAGCGTGTTCCAGCTTGTCCGCCTCCTTTCCGAACAGAGTCTGTTGAGCAGATACATAGTTACTAGCTAAACAAGCTCGCAGTGCGTGCCCTACGGTCCTTACCTTCCACAGTGTGGTTTTGATGAACAGCAGCATATTGATCAATTTCGTCTCCCGTTTGGAGTTCCGCTCGCGTACAAAGTACAGATCGATTATGCGGCATCCCACGTCCTTGCCCATATCGTGCAGTCTGGAACGGAAGAGTTATTACTACATTCACCCTGCCAAAACCACTACCTTTCAAGCATGTATTACTTCGTTTGTAAGTCGGGAATGGTGCTGACACGGCTCTGTGAGTACTGGACCAGTTCGGAAAACAGCAGGGCGTAGCTGCTCAGCGACACCTCACCCTTGCCGCGACTGAGCGGCTTATCGAGGATGCTCGCTTTCGGGCGGGTGGAAAGATTAAGATTAATCTTTTCCATGCTGTAGCGGTCGTTTTAGCAACCTTCCGCACCAGAACGAGGATTGTTTTCACTTTTCGCACAACAAATTGCGTTTGTTTACGTTTTGATGCTGGCAACTGTCACCGAAACAGCTGGCAGCGGTCATGTGAAATGATTTTGAAGCTATTGAAAAAACACTTTGGATATATTTCTATTGGATTAATGGCAAAAATATTGGATTAATTTCTTCAAAAATAAAAACCTATGCAAATTGATTATTTGTTAAAAATAGCAGCAAAGTAAACCAATTCCGTTCTTTCATCGCTTCAGTCGTCTTAGCCTAAAGTCTGATCAAACGTCTTACTCCATCCTCAGTTTGACAGGTTGCCGCAAATCACAACATAAACAACACCACGCGCTTTCGCTACCGGGCACGGGAAAACCGGGGATAAAATAGTGCAACTCCCCCATAGCCACCATGAACCGGACCACGATAGCGAAGTACACGAAGTTCTCCGCCGAGGAGCTACAGCAGTCCGTGTCCGATCCGTTGTCCTGTGTCGCTGCGGTGCAGCTGAACGAAATCCTTAGCCTGCGGCCGCGTGACTGCGAGCACATCGTGAAGGGCGTACGGCGCTGCGTGACGGACAAGATCGGCCAGTACCATCCGAAGCTGGGCGGTATCGTGCTCGGGTACGCCAAAATACGCATCGACAATGCACTATCGGCCCTCCGGCTGGACAGCCCGTACCTGCACGTCCGGGCCACCATCGATTACTTCGTCTTTCAACCGTTAGTCGACCGGAAGCTGCGCGGTACGGTTAACTACGTCTCTAAGGGGTTCGTATGCGCCGTGCTGTACCGGGTCTTCAACGTCACGGTCAAACTCGTGAAGAAGGGCATGAAAAATGTGACGAAGGGCTCGGAAATTGCCTTCATCGTCCGATCGTGCAACATGCGAAGCGAGATACCGGTGATCGAAGGTGAGCTC
>KZ072112.1:443-21640 GCA_002091845.1 Anopheles cracens
TCAAAATTTAATAATTATTGTTAACATTTAACATGTTGACATATTTTGAACTATTTGAAATTAGTAAATATCAGTAAATATATAGTTTTGACGTAAGTCTTTGCGTAGGGATCACTAAAATGGAAGCATTAAACAACTGCGTCATATATGTCCTAGCTAATAATATTTGATAGTCTAACATTGGTCTAAAGTGAAATCGAGAGCCGGAAAAAAATGGTGTACCATATTTGAACCCAGGGTAGGACTTTGTCTGCCCCTGAGGAGGAATCGCAACAGCCGCCACCGCGCACGTTCACCGTGCACCTGGAGCCGAACGGTGGCCCGCTGGGCATAACGCTCGCGGCCAGCGAAGACCTGCAGAAACCCATCAAGATCAGCGCGCTGACCGAGGGCGGTGTGGCACACAGTACCGGCCAGCTGCAGATCGGTGACTGCTTGCTCGCGGTGAATGGTGAAACCGTGTGCGGGCTACCACTCACCACCGCGACCAAGCTGCTGCAGAAGTTCGAAAACGTCGTGGACCTACAGATAGCCCGCGCGGAACCGAGTGCCGGCGACGGCGCGGTGTACGCGAAGGTGCAACGTCGGCCCCGCAGTCCGTCGATAACGAACGATGCGGCCTCGAGCAACTCGTACGGTGCCGGTTCGCAGTGCAACTACCGGACGATGCAGGTGACACTGTTCAAGGATCGGGTCTACGACGACTACGGGTTCTCCGTGTCGGACGGTCTGTACGAGCGCGGTGTCTACATCAATCGCATACGGTCGGGAGGTCCAGCCGATATGGCCGGACTGCTGAGGCCGTTCGATCGTATCGTGCAGGTACAGTAGGACATTGCTCCTACCATGTACATGTACAGTCTGCTAAATCATTTGTTTTCCTGCTACTTTCAGGTCAATGGAACAAAGACGCAGGATTTTGATTGCTGTCTAACGGTGCCATTAATAGCAGCGGCAGGTGACAAAATAGAGCTTGTCATTCAACGTCCACTCTCGGAGTAGCGGCAGTCCTGTTGGTCTGGCGAAGCAAGGAGAGCAAGAACGAGTTCATCACGCTGACGGTGAAGCGCAACTCGTTGCCAGATTTTCTGTTCGACGCCCAGCAGAAGCCCAGCGGTATCTATGCCAGCACGGCGGAGGACACCGCATTCGGATATGGGAGCAGGTTAGTGGGTGGGTGTTGATTCTCTTCTGGAGACTATGATACGATCCTGTGTACCCTCTTTTATCTCAGGTATACCGACGCGACGATATTGAAGATGAACAACAGCGCAGACACATACCAGCTCGATGAGCAACTTCGTCGTCCCGTATGGTCCAACACACTATCGTACGATGGTGCCGGTACTAGTCAAGGCACGCTGAAGGCCCCCTCCGGGCAGGCAGGGGACAGTGCGGAGCACTTGCCACTACCACCAGCCCATCTGCTCAGCGTGGAGAGCGAAGTTCCGCCCGAGGATCGGTACGACGACATCATGCACTACAAAATGGTATCGATGAACATCAGCAACACGAACTACGTCGGCTTTGGCAGCGGTCCTGCCAGCGTCTCGCCGGACAACGCACTCGCCTACGGTAGCGATCCACCGCTGCCACCACAGCCACCGTTGCTGGAGGAATCGCAACAGCCGCCACCGCGCACGTTCACCGTGCACCTGGAGCCGAACGGTGGCCCGCTGGGCATAACGCTCGCGGCCAGCGAAGACCTGCAGAAACCCATCAAGATCAGCGCGCTGACCGAGGGCGGTGTGGCACACAGTACCGGCCAGCTGCAGATCGGTGACTGCTTGCTCGCGGTGAATGGTGAAACCGTGTGCGGGCTACCACTCACCACCGCGACCAAGCTGCTGCAGAAGTTTGAAAACGTCGTGGACCTACAGATAGCCCGCGCGGAACCGAGTGCCGGCGACGGCGCGGTGTACGCGAAGGTGCAACGTCGGCCCCGCAGTCCGTCGATAACGAACGATGCGGCCTCGAGCAACTCGTACGGTGCCGGTTCGCAGTGCAACTACCGGACGATGCAGGTGACACTGTTCAAGGATCGGGTCTACGACGACTACGGGTTCTCCGTGTCGGACGGTCTGTACGAGCGCGGTGTCTACATCAATCGCATACGGTCGGGAGGTCCAGCCGATATGGCCGGACTGCTGAGGCCGTTCGATCGTATCGTGCAGGTACAGTAGGACATTGCTCCTACCACTGTTCAAGGATCGGGTCTACGACGACTACGGGTTCTCCGTGTCGGACGGTCTGTACGAGCGCGGTGTCTACATCAATCGCATACGGTCGGGAGGTCCAGCCGATATGGCCGGACTGCTGAGGCCGTTCGATCGTATCGTGCAGGTACAGTAGGACATTGCTCCTACCATGTACATGTACAGTCTGCTAAATCATTTGTTTTCCTGCTACTTTCAGGTCAATGGAACAAAGACGCAGGATTTTGATTGCTGTCTAACGGTGCCATTAATAGCAGCGGCAGGTGACAAAATAGAGCTTGTCATTCAACGTCCACTCTCGGAGTAGCGGCAGTCCTGTTGGTCTGGCGAAGCGTCTCAACGCTTCAAACTTTACTTACTGCAGGCGGTGTAGCTCATTTTGTATTTGCATTCACTGTGTTTATGCCTTACCCAACCTGGGTGCCGGTTTTCGTTCGTTCCTTCGTTCGATTTCGAAAACTTCTACAATAGCCCACATCAAGTACCGATCCTTCATCGTGGATTTCTCTTTCGCACAGCTGCCGGGAAGCGCCACAGCGCGTGACTTCGGTGCCGCGACGGTTGCCGGGAAGGGAAAAGCCGATTGTAATGGAATAAAATTATTTCAAATAGTTCGCCACAATCAAGGGTCACCGTCGTTAGTGGCAAATCGATGAAATACGGCACGGTTTTCGGAGACGTTCATGTGAAAAGTTTCGGGCTCGGGAGGCGATGGCTGTTACTTACACTTTAATGTTGTTTTTAGAGATAAAACTTAACGATCGACTTATTCAGTACTCATGAAGTAGAAGTAGAATTGCAATGAAGCAATTTTTGATAAATTTGTTTGTAATCTTAATTGAATGCAACAAGACCGTTGATTGGAGTACGAGGCGCTGTATCCAAGCAGATTTGCATACCATATCGTCCACCACAGTTTAGATATTGAAAATCGATACCCGAACGTATGTTAGCGACCATATTCATTCGATTTCTCGCATGCACACGCTACCACTGCAGCGCAAGGTGTGCTGCGCATTAATCCGATTACGAAACGATCACCCACCCACCGGCTCAATCGTTCGGTAAGTGCCAGTAACGAGCCGTGTTATCTACAGATTTTAGTCTCTATCCCGGAGCACCCCCAAAACAACCGAGCGGGAGCGGCGTTCAGCGCAATAGTTCGGCCGGCAACCAAGCAAACCCCAATGCTTGAGTGATCCCTGGCCTGGAGTGATTGTCCCGGGCCCCCACCGAACGGGCCCAATTTCCCTCCGGCCCGTAAGTGATGGCCGAACTGTTGCCGGACTATGGAGATAGTGCCGCCGGCGTTCGCTTTCCCATAAATATGCAAATGGAAAAAGTGTCGATGCGGATGATTTGTTTATGCATGATTCAGAAACTTTTTCGGAAACACATCACCCAAAGGTCTGGGTGTTAGTTTTCCCTGTGCTGTGCGCTGTACACGGTGTTGCACACACGGCTCTGCAATCTGGTGAAAATGTTGAAACTGGTGTCGAAGGTGTACCGATGCCTTCATTATTATGGATGCGTTCGCTAGACCGACATGGAATGGACGAATTTTAAAAATATTCTTTTTGGACGATCGAATTGTGATCGTTTCGGGAGGGAGTTAAGAACCTTTATGATGTTCTCTTGCTTGAAATTTAAAAAATACCAACAATTACTTTGTACTCTACTTTCAGAACTCATTGTTATCTGCGCTTTCCAGAAGTAGAATTGCAATGAAGCAATTTTTGATAAATTTGTTTGTAATCTTAATTGAATGCAACAAGACCGTTGATTGGAGTACGAGGCGCTGTATCCAAGCAGATTTGCATACCATATCGTCCACCACAGTTTAGATATTGAAAATCGATACCCGAACGTATGTTAGCGACCATATTCATTCGATTTCTCGCATGCACACGCTACCACTGCAGCGCAAGGTGTGCTGCGCATTAATCCGATTACGAAACGATCACCCACCCACCGGCTCAATCGTTCGGTAAGTGCCAGTAACGAGCCGTGTTATCTACAGATTTTAGTCTCTATCCCGGAGCACCCCCAAAACAACCGAGCGGGAGCGGCGTTCAGCGCAATAGTTCGGCCGGCAACCAAGCAAACCCCAATGCTTGAGTGATCCCTGGCCTGGAGTGATTGTCCCGGGCCCCCACCGAACGGGCCCAATTTCCCTCCGGCCCGTAAGTGATGGCCGAACTGTTGCCGGACTATGGAGATAGTGCCGCCGGCGTTCGCTTTCCCATAAATATGCAAATGGAAAAAGTGTCGATGCGGATGATTTGTTTATGCATGATTCAGAAACTTTTTCGGAAACACATCACCCAAAGGTCTGGGTGTTAGTTTTCCCTGTGCTGTGCGCTGTACACGGTGTTGCACACACGGCTCTGCAATCTGGTGAAAATGTTGAAACTGGTGTCGAAGGTGTACCGATGCCTTCATTATTATGGATGCGTTCGCTAGACCGACATGGAATGGACGAATTTTAAAAATATTCTTTTTGGACGATCGAATTGTGATCGTTTCGGGAGGGAGTTAAGAACCTTTATGATGTTCTCTTGCTTGAAATTTAAAAAATACCAACAATTACTTTGTACTCTACTTTCAGAACTCATTGTTATCTGCGCTTTCCAGAAGTAGAATTGCAATGAAGCAATTTTTGATAAATTTGTTTGTAATCTTAATTGAATGCAACAAGACCGTTGATTGGAGTACGAGGCGCTGTATCCAAGCAGATTTGCATACCATATCGTCCACCACAGTTTAGATATTGAAAATCGATACCCGAACGTATGTTAGCGACCATATTCATTCGATTTCTCGCATGCACACGCTACCACTGCAGCGCAAGGTGTGCTGCGCATTAATCCGATTACGAAACGATCACCCACCCACCGGCTCAATCGTTCGGTAAGTGCCAGTAACGAGCCGTGTTATCTACAGATTTTAGTCTCTATCCCGGAGCACCCCCAAAACAACCGAGCGGGAGCGGCGTTCAGCGCAATAGTTCGGCCGGCAACCAAGCAAACCCCAATGCTTGAGTGATCCCTGGCCTGGAGTGATTGTCCCGGGCCCCCACCGAACGGGCCCAATTTCCCTCCGGCCCGTAAGTGATGGCCGAACTGTTGCCGGACTATGGAGATAGTGCCGCCGGCGTTCGCTTTCCCATAAATATGCAAATGGAAAAAGTGTCGATGCGGATGATTTGTTTATGCATGATTCAGAAACTTTTTCGGAAACACATCACCCAAAGGTCTGGGTGTTAGTTTTCCCTGTGCTGTGCGCTGTACACGGTGTTGCACACACGGCTCTGCAATCTGGTGAAAATGTTGAAACTGGTGTCGAAGGTGTACCGATGCCTTCATTATTATGGATGCGTTCGCTAGACCGACATGGAATGGACGAATTAATAAATTCGTTGGTGATACTACTTATACCTTAGTAGTATGATATTTGGGTTGATCCTTGTTCTGAGTTTGTCTTGTTCTGGTTGAGCTGATAGCTCTAGTCAGCTTAAGAACGAGCTTTTCCAAACAAGTTCCTTGTAACTTGAGCAGTAAACTTGAACTACGAGTGGAAGCTCTCGTCAATCCTGATGAACTTTCAAGTTTTACTATCAAAATGTATTGAAGTTGAGCTTTCGTATCCTAGCACCTCTTGCGAAGCGTAATCAAAGCACGTTGCTATTAAAGCTTCATTATCCTGATTACATTGAGCTATCATTTTGGCGTTGAGATTGAAAAAACTAAAGAAACCCCAACAGCGTTTTACCCATTTCTTTCGCGTGTTTAATGTGTTTTATCTAGTTGTTTTTAGCACGTTAGAATGTGTAATGTTCAAGATATGAAGAGCGAAACGGTGAGCGAAGGTGAGAGGTTAGTTAGACTTTATTTTTGGCTGTACTCTGGAATAACATCAGTTTTTTGTGTTATTTTACGTTAGGAATCACTCACACAACTCTAAGCATGATTCATTATCTCTCGTTAGCGTTATCGTAACATCCTCCACAGTAGTTTAGTCAGCAGATGATTTAGTGTAACTGCATAGTTCAGTGTTGCTGTATGTATGCGGTGTTGTTTGCATGATTTTTGTGTTATTTTACGTTAGGAATCACTCACACAACTCTAAGCATGATTCATTATCTCTCGTTAGCGTTATCGTAACATCCTCCACAGTAGTTTAGTCAGCAGATGATTTAGTGTAACTGCATAGTTCAGTGTTGCTGTATGTATGCGGTGTTGTTTGCATGAGTGTCTGTTAGAAAGAATATGTATATCGTTGCTGCTGGAGTTGTTAAATGGACTGGTATTACTAGACATCGGATCATCGCTTGTGTTACTTGGTTATTAGCTTTGTTGTTTACTTTACTTTCTTTTGTTACGTTAGAGTTTATAGTTTTATCGCGCACGATGCTGGCTGCTGGTTGTTCGGGTTGGCACCGATGTTGCATTTCACTAGTTGTACAGCTATCACGATTGGCCCGTTCTATTTGCTAAATGTGTGTATGTGTTTTTGTTTCGTTTTGGTTCTAGCATCAATCTACTAAATCTTTAGAAGACTACCATGGTACCTACAATTGCTATACTGTCAACGTCAAAACTATATCGTTTTTTTTTCATCATATAAATACTCTCATTGTACAGCTATCTAAAAAGGCTACAAAAGTACGCGCTTCGAATGGCCGTATAATAGAAGAAAAACATCAGAATCTGAAAACAGCACACTTCACAACAGCAGGGAGAAATGTGTAACGTGCGTCTACCTCGTGTTTAACTCCTGACAGTCAGGCCGCGAGATGAGACAAGACGGCAACGGAAAGCTAGCGCAGTGAGGAGTGGAATTAGATTTCGTTTTTGTTTACGCGAAGAGTGATCGCTGCTTAGTAATCCACCCGCTAGTGGACACACATAAACCCGTACGTGAAAGTTCAGTGGTCGTCATCCCTTCCAAAATCGCTTTTGGGCAGAAGTACAAAAGATACATCTACGCTAAAGTACCATTAACATATGCCGAGAAGTTAGTTTCTCTGCAGCTTTTTTTTAAAATAAATTCGTTGGTGATACTACTTATACCTTAGTAGTATGATATTTGGGTTGATCCTTGTTCTGAGTTTGTCTTGTTCTGGTTGAGCTGATAGCTCTAGTCAGCTTAAGAACGAGCTTTTCCAAACAAGTTCCTTGTAACTTGAGCAGTAAACTTGAACTACGAGTGGAAGCTCTCGTCAATCCTGATGAACTTTCAAGTTTTACTATCAAAATGTATTGAAGTTGAGCTTTCGTATCCTAGCACCTCTTGCGAAGCGTAATCAAAGCACGTTGCTATTAAAGCTTCATTATCCTGATTACATTGAGCTATCATTTTGGCGTTGAGATTGAAAAAACTAAAGAAACCCCAACAGCGTTTTACCCATTTCTTTCGCGTGTTTAATGTGTTTTATCTAGTTGTTTTTAGCACGTTAGAATGTGTAATGTTCAAGATATGAAGAGCGAAACGGTGAGCGAAGGTGAGAGGTTAGTTAGACTTTATTTTTGGCTGTACTCTGGAATAACATCAGTTTTTGCATTACGATGCACGTCTCGGACGAAGAGGAGAGCCTCATACATGGTGGCGAGATTGGCAAGATGTCGATCGAGATGTACGGCGAGGGCGGTTTGCGGTCGGGAAAGATGGACTTCTCCACGGATCCGGTGTACTTCGAACCGGGCGGCAACTATTCGGCCATCCTCGCCGGCATGCACGTCGGCAAGCCACTCAAGGTGCTGCTAACCTGGGAGTATCGCACAAATCCACTTTTTTTTGTTTTAGTTTTTGCTTTCTTTACACACTGTGCACTCCATTCTAACGAAGGATCCTGACCGGTGTCAGCCATTGGTTCATTATCAAACATCTATAAACACACATACCAATACACACACACACAGACCGCTGAGAAGAAAAGCTATCGGAAAATCGCTATCGCGCGATCTTTTACACATCCCTAATGGTTGTTCGTGGAATTCCAAAGTGCGGTGTTTACTTAGTAGCCGAAGACACCTGACGGCGCGTTAGAAACCAGCAGTCCATCGGTTCAGGTTTTCCCTTCATCACGACCGGGCCACGGTACACCAAGTTGAACGATGGATCTTGATTGACCGGATCGCAAAGCAGCCTGGAATGAGACAGAGTTAAGGTTGCACCATTAGTGGGATATCATGATACGTTGTAATCGATGTCTTACGACCAGCAAAGTTGTGTAACCTATAGTATAGAGGCTAGTCAATCATCCAATACCTACTCCCACGTCCTCTACACAGACCGAAGCTATAGCCATCTTTGTGCACTGTTTTACACGTCTGCTCCTTAACTCGAACCGCTTGCAACTGGTCGTTTCGATAGATGTGGTCCGACCTGGTTGTCGCTAATATAGTCAACTCGGTGTTGGGTAAAAATCGACCATGTCAAGCTTGTGCAGTCGAAGCGTTTGCGGCGATGAAACTATTAAAAAGTGGTCATTATTTATAGCAAGTCACGCATCGCGAATGATATAAGCAGTGCGTTCCAAGTTCTAAGCGTTTTCCTCTGTAAACCGGCGACACCAATCAATATGGGTCACAAATCTTTTGGGATTTTGAACGGAGGCGATACTGGTTGCGTTTGTTTTATTTATGTCTAGCGAAGCCATAGCGGTTCGTCCTATGTGTTCCTGCTTTTTCATGTTTTTTTGCGTTATGAGGAAGTTTCAGTTGGTGCAGGAACATCCCTCGATGGAAGCAACTCTGCCTAGCTCAGGTGTGAGCCGAGTGTGCTTGTGTTAGTGGATTGTTTTGGATGGCTTCGCAGGGTTCTTGGTCGCACATGGTTCCGTCGCCAGTTAGTCCCATGTTCCAGTCAACGTCCAAGTGCTGTACGGTGTACAACTCTCGCCTGGTGTCATGGAGTACGTGTTTGATGTATTCTTCGATGAGTGCTTTAAGAAGATGGAGCGAAGTGGCCTGAAGTCGCGAGCCGGTCGCCGTGATATAATCAGCCATCTGAACTCCGTCATCTCCGGCTGTATACAAGGCAGACAAACGGCCTCGACGCAGTTGGCGGTCGGGCTGGCGGTAACGTCTGCGATTGAGTATCACAACCGGATGAAGGGTGGCAACTACGAGGTGTGCATGATGGGCAAATATCATAACGTGCTGTACGTAGCGCTGCGCATCACCTGGGACTGGGGTCTGGAGGATTCCCGCATCGTGCGGAACTTGCTAGGTAGTGTAGTAGCTGATCAATGAATATACATTCTATTTGTTTGGGATCTGACGTGTATGCGTGTTTCATCAGACGAAATCTTTTGCTGCGAGAAGACGTTCGAGCGACTGTTCCTGGGTGCGCTGTTCGGGTGCAATGCGCCCCACTTTATTGCCGGCTGGAAGAGCGACTTCAACGATCAGGATGAGAACTTGCGCGCCGTCGTTTTCTTTCTGCACCATTCGGCGAAAGCACGGGCAACCTACCCGACGTACTCCTACGCCTACCAACAGCTGCGCCAAACAAAGTGAGCTCCACTGGGCCGAGCGTTGTCAGTTCTAAGACTTGATAGGTTGCACTCTAATTTCAGATTTATCGACGTTCCAATTGAGTCGTGCGGTAAGGCGTCGCCGCTGCGCGTCGCACTGCAGGCTTCGGCTCCGGACATCGTGCTGATACTGCTGCGCCACGGTGCCAACCCTTGTCCGGACGATGGGGGCGCTAGTCCGGTGCTAAGTCTGCTGGAGAAGCTGGCGGAGTGCGAAAAGCGCAGCTACCCGTTTCAATTGGTGTCCTGCCTGAAGCTACTGCTGCGGACGATCGTGATGGTGGAGCTACCGTACAAGCCGCACCTGTACGCCGTGCGGAAAGAAATGTTCCACGGCAAGTACGCAGCACTGCTGGAGGACGGGCTGGTGCCGTACGAGCAGGTGTACGGCATACCAACACTGAAGCATTCGTGTCGCTGTACCGTACGCGACGTACTGCGGGAAAACTTCCAGCTTCCCGGGGGCGTTGTTCGCCTACCGCTACCGCGCAAACTTCAGAAATACATAGATCTGCTCGATTGAACACTTACTTGTATGTGGTTTCGCTGATGTTGATGTGCCCCGGAACGCCTGTCGTCTCTGTGCGGCTTGTGAGGTTGACCGTGTTGCCAAACAGACAGTATCGCGGCATCCGGTTACCGATGACGCCCGTTACGACCTCGCCGGAATGTATGCCGATTGTGATTTTCTTTACACAATAAGAAAAAAAAGGAGACGAGAAAAAAGTGAGAGTGGTTGGCAAGTGAGGTTACGCGATCCTAGCTCATTGAGCACTTTCGCTCATAAAATGACACGGAACGGGCTGTTCCGTGCTTCTTACCATCGCCTCCGTGCCCATCATGACGTTCTTCGCCATGTCGAGCATATCGAGCGCCAGGCGTGCGATGCACTTGGCGTGATTCTCACACTCATCCGGCAGCCCCGAAACGGCCATGTACTTGTCACCGACCGTTTCCACCTTGTAGATGTTGGAGTTGCTCTTCGAGTCCGTCAGCTCGTCGAAGATCGTGTACAGCTCGTTCAGCATTTTGACGATCTTCATCGCACCCTCGGCGTCGGTGTTGGCCGCGCAGTACTGCCCGAAACCGACGATGCCCGAGAACATGAGCGTCACCGAATCGTACCGCTTCGGTGCGACCGGCCGCTGATGGCGCAGCTCGTTCGCCACCGTCTTCGGCAGGACGGAGTAGAGCAGGCGATCGGTTTTCTGCTTTTCACTCTCCAGATCGCGGTACGTCTGCTGCAGCCGGTCGGTCAGTATCTCCAGGTTGGTGGTGAGCTTGTACTCCGCCTCAAACTTTTCGCTCAGCAGCACCAGATCGCGGGAGGCATCGTGGAGCGGTATGTCGGAGATGTGCAGTCCCTTCCTGCGAGTGTCGGCGAGTGTGAAGAAGGTTAAACATTTGCTACCAAAGACTACGTGCTGTTCACCTACTTGGTCAAATCGTCCAGGTTCATTACGCTCGGATAGCATTGAAACAGTATCAGATCGGATCCTGGAATGTACATCATTTGTCCCTGGGGCGCATCGTCGCGCAAAAGAAACAGTTAAAATGGAGCAAGCAAGCAACTATCCATCCGAGACGCCGGGACATACCTTCAGTCTTAGATATCTCTCGCTTTTGGACATAACGCCTGATTTCGTCTTCAGGACGTAGATCGTGTTGATGTGGGCGAGAATGTTTTCAAAGCTCAGCTGCAGATGGGGCCGAACCGCTTCGAACAGGGCCAGCAGTGGACAGTTTTTCTCATAGATCCTGCAAGCGAACGAATCAGGTCGGTACAGCAACCGCTCTGGCACGTGGATGTAATGTTCCGGCACCTACCTCGGTATAACACGTGAAACCGATCGTCCCGCCTGCACGATGTGCATGCTCCGATTGAACATCAGATGAAACGGGAAGATTTTGCAGAACGTCATGGGCGAAATCATTGGCTCTGGAAGGTGGAAACGGGACGGGGAGTGGATATTAGCCTGCAGCACGCGGCCAGTGTGACCTGTTGCGACTCCTCACCTTTCGCCACCAGCTGACAGACCGCCTGCTGCTCCTTGTCGTCCGAGCGGCGTGTCGGTGTCTTCGGACCGGATATCTCCGTTATTAGAAACTGAAAGTGGTCCGACCGCTCGACGGTGGCGTTCGCGCCCGCCTTGTCCGCCGCCTTCTTTCGCTCCTCGCCGTGCGGCTGACGGTTGGCGCTATCACAATTGATATTGGTGTCTTTACTAGCTTTGCTAACCTTGCCATACAGCGGTATACTATTGCTTCCGTTTTGACTACTGCTTATGCTAAGTTTATTGCCATGACTGGACGCCGTGTCGGTAGGTTGCTTGAGCGCGGTCGTGCTCTTAGATGTGGCTAGATCTAGCGTGGAGGAGTGTGGGAATGGGGATTTGGGGATGTTGTTGCGGCAAACACGCACCGGCCGTGTCCGAAGACGATGGTTGTGTTTGTGCGCGTGTGTGTGTGTGTGTCCAACGAATTTATTTTCAATGTACGGCCTCAAATTATACTCTATTATCTCTCTGGCATTAACAGGTATCGTTGTCGATTCCACCCATAGTGAACTCACCCCAGCTTGCGTTAGCGCTCACCTTCCAAAATCAAGAAGAACAAAACACCTATCTTCCTTAATTTATTGCAATATCGATGTATATGTCGAGCTGAATTTCTAATGCGTCATGTGCAGTAACCGCTTTTAAACTCATTTTCCTGATCTGACCGCACGGGTGCACCGTTCAGCGGACAGACGCGAACGCTCGTACGCAGCTCCATCAGCTGAACGCGGATGTGCTGGACGTACACGCGCGGAACCACCAACAACCGCCAGGTGAGCGGATTCAGTGGATTTGTGCGATACTCCCAGGTTAGCAGCACCTTGAGTGGCTTGCCGACGTGCATGCCGGCGAGGATGGCCGAATAGTTACCGCCCGGTTCGAAGTACACCGGATCCTTGGAGAAGTCCATCTTTCCCGACCGCAAACCGCCCTCACCGTACATCTCGATCGACATCTTGCCAATCTCGCCACCATGTATGAGGCTCTCCTCTTCGTCCGAGACGTGCATCGTAATGCGGTAGTGCGAACCTGCAAACAAGAAAGCAGGCACCAATAAACAGATCACGATCACGCGTCGTCCTTTCCGTCAACAAACTCACGACAATACGGTGGGTCCGCACCGGTGATCATATACACGCTCAGCGGCGCATTCGGGTTCTTGATTACGCCATTTTCAATCAACCGTGTGTAGCTCTCCTGTGCCTTCAAGCCGAACTCGATACAGTAGTGTCCGTCACGGTCGCACTCAAAGCACTCACCGCGCAGAAACTGTTCGTAAGACTCGCACCCAATGCCCACGAACGGGCACTTCTGCACTATACTGTCGGTAAGGAACTGATGGCACCGCAGATGATTGCACCCGAAAAACTCCTGAAAGCCCCAGAAGAACGACTCATCGTGCTTGCGGATAAACGTGTTCATCGGATCACTGCAGCCGGGTTGGTTGTAACCGCCGTTGGGATAGAAGTCCACATGCCCGATCGGTTGGTACATGCCGAGCCCACCCTTGCTAACCCACTCGGACCCATCGGAGTGGATGATGTCTACGAACTTGGCGTCACTGCGATCGAGCCGCACCAGCGGATCCGTGTCGGAGAACAGTGGCTCCGCCGGGTCCAAGCCAGTGATGCGGCCCAACTTCAGACCGAAGTCTTTCTGGAGGTGATACCCGGCGTACCCGCACAAGTGCGAGCCGAGCGAGTGACCGAGCAGATGCACCTTGTCCAAGTTCCGCAAGTTTAGCTCCTCCTGCAAGCATCATTCGTAAGGGGACGCAGGTTAGACGGGGCTACGCAGAGACGAAAGTCCGCACGGTACCCACATAGAGCAAGTAGATCACGTGTGCCGTGATCGCACCAATCAGCCGGATGTTAGCACAGGTTTGCGTGTACGGTGGGTTCGATGCCTTTCGCCAGTCGATCACGACGCAGCTTGCCGTGCGGTCCGGATCGTTCTCGATGAGCGCATCGACCATCTGTCGAATCTGCAGGATTTGATAAGACCGTTGTGAGTCACGTTGCAGTGCGATACGAACTACGCAAGCGTGGAGCATACCCAGGGTCGATCACCCGACTCAATGTAGCCGTGGGTGATGAAGTAGATGCGCCCCTTGGGATTGATGCCGAGATGGCGCACACTCGCCGGATCGTTGATGTCGATAAACTTTGGGTGGTCCGTGTGGGCTTTCACGAACACGGGATACCGCACGTCAACCTGCGATGGCGTCTGCGGATGGAACGCGCGGTAGTGCGAACCTGCAAACAAGAAAGCAGGCACTAATAAACAGATCACGAGCAGGCGTCCTCCTTTCCGTCAACAAACTCACGACAATACGGTGGGTCCGCACCGGTGATCATATACACGCTCAGCGGCGCATTCGGGTTCTTGATTACGCCATTTTCAATCAACCGTGTGTAGCTCTCCTGTGCCTTCAAGCCGAACTCGATACAGTAGTGTCCGTCACGGTCGCACTCAAAGCACTCACCGCGCAGAAACTGTTCGTAAGACTCGCACCCAATGCCCACGAACGGGCACTTCTGCACTATACTGTCGGTAAGGAACTGATGGCACCGCAGATGATTGCACCCGAAAAACTCCTGAAAGCCCCAGAAGAACGACTCATCGTGCTTGCGGATAAACGTGTTCATCGGATCACTGCAGCCCGGTTGGTTGTAGCCGCCGTTGGGATAGAAGTCCACATGCCCGATCGGTTGGTACATGCCGAGCCCACCCTTGCTAACCCACTCGGACCCATCGGAGTGGATGATGTCTACGAACTTGGCGTCACTGCGATCGAGCCGCACCAGCGGATCCGTGTCGGAGAACAGTGGCTCCGCCGGGTCCAAGCCAGTGATGCGGCCCAACTTCAGACCGAAGTCTTTCTGGAGGTGATACCCGGCGTACCCGCACAAGTGCGAGCCGAGCGAGTGACCGAGCAGATGCACCTTGTCCAAGTTCCGCAAGTTTAGCTCCTCCTGCAAGCATCATTCGTAAGGGGACGCAGGTTAGACGGGGCTACGCAGAGACGAAAGTCCGCACGGTACCCACATAGAGCAAGTAGATCACGTGTGCCGTGATCGCACCAATCAGCCGGATGTTAGCACAGGTTTGCGTGTACGGTGGGTTCGATGCCTTTCGCCAGTCGATCACGACGCAGCTTGCCGTGCGGTCCGGATCGTTCTCGATGAGCGCATCGACCATCTGTCGAATCTGCAGGATTTGATAAGACCGTTGTGAGTCACGTTGCAGTGCGATACGAACTACGCAAGCGTGGAGCATACCCAGGGTCGATCACCCGACTCAATGTAGCCGTGGGTGATGAAGTAGATGCGCCCCTTGGGATTGATGCCGAGATGGCGCACACTCGCCGGATCGTTGATGTCGATAAACTTTGGGTGGTCCGTGTGGGCTTTCACGAACACGGGATACCGCACGTCAACCTGCGATGGCGTCTGCGGATGGAACGCGACCGGTCGCTTCTCGTCGATCCAAGGGTAGGTGATCGGGAAACACCCGTACACGCCGTAGCACCGTACATCCTCTGCCAGCGAGAACTCTCCTAGTAGATGCCCGTACGGTACGAAACGTTAATCTTTGTTTGTTTTCAGGCTCAAGGTTTTGCACACGCACATCAGCAGCTGTTATTGGATGCTGCAAACGTTTCCACCAAATCCCCTCAATAACAACAACAACTTACCGCTTGTCTTATTCGTTTCCGCACTGAGCGTTTTATTGTGGATGAGGTTGATCAGCGAATTGTTATACTCGTGGTTCGCCATGAACAACATGGTTTGCAGCAGAAACCCGGTACTGTTGGACAGCTCCATAGTTGATCGTGCGGAATGGTGCCTGCCCGAGTTCTACCATGTGTTACTTCTGTCGCTTACAGTATACGAAATCTGCTATTTATGAAACACTTGCACAACAACAGAGACCTTGCCTTGCCTTAATTGTACCGATCTCACGTATGTCTGTCGCCGAACTAAAGGCGAAGGGCTCGCATCCCGCATCGGTGGCATCGGTGTTCGCATCGGTTAGTTGTGTCAGCAAAATGAAGTGAGTAAAAAAAACCGATCCCCATTCGCACGCGAGCGCGATGAAGTCAGAAAACGGGATTGGAATCGTGGAATCGTCTCACAGACAAAGACCACTGATAAGCGTCGATTCAGCCACTGCTGCCGGAACGATCATCGAGTCCTAGAAACAAGCGACCCAGGCGATCCGGGAGCGAGCGGGAACAGAATGGCGAGAAAAATCGAGCAATAACCGGCATGTGTACGCCGTCCCGCGGAAACAGTTTCGAAATCAGCTCACAAACATGTTAAATCTGCGTTCAAAGTCCTTGAAATTCGATATTTATAGATTGGTGACTCATGTACATCTACAGGATTGCAAGCTAAAAGCTTTCGGATGTTTTTTAAAGAAATTATATACGACGATGTTTTGTTTAGCTCATGCCGCACATTAGTGCAACGTAGTACCATTAGTAACATGTTGTTTACCTCGGGCGATTCCGGATCCTTCCACTTCCGTGTATTATTCGTAATGTTACAGAGGGGTCAGGTGCGTCACAATCACGAACGGTTCCCTTAGTGTTGATAATGCGAACCGCATGTTACCGGTAGCTGTAGCATGCCGCGCTTCGGTAGCAAAGGGAAGTTTTGTTGACGCACTCCCAATACAAGCCACATGGCGCAACACCGGCTCCTTCGCAACGCTGAACAACATGCAGTGTTCCCAAGAACATGTGTACGCGAACGCATGCTTTGACGCCACCCGTGCACTCGTGGCTTGATGTCAGTAATGCCGGCATTTACGTCACTGATAGCGGTAGAACGGAACCGTGCATGCAAAGACCAAAGTTGAGACGCGCTGCTGATTGCGGTAAACACCATCCACGGCCTTTTGGAGTGCCGCATCTGAAACTTGTCAGTGCCCTTCGTACCCATACCGGAATCCGTAGCCGTTTGCGACTAACCAGGTCAGATGCCGGATTTTGACATTTGCCCGATCCGGCATGTGGCTTATCTACGAACAAGCAGCGATTACCTTGAGGTGCCGTTCCCGGCAGTACGGCACACTATTAACAAGACCGGGTGCGTTTCAATGTATGTCGGCGATACGCATTTATATTTATATTTAAACATATATATTTAAATTAGAGTACATTGCATTGATAAGGCGGTGCGAGAATAGCGTCTAGATGATAGAGCATGGCCGATAAATGGGATGTGAAATGGGATTGAACGTAGCGTAAAGTATGTATGGGGCTGATGTGTATGTGACTGGAGCAACCACTCCAATTTACTACGAACGCGGTTTGTGCTTGCACTTTGACTCTGATACGACGGTAAGGTCATTGGTAGTCACCGGTAGGTTTAGCGTTTGGCACAGCTTCAGCGACACGTGCTGCGTTAGCGACTCTACCTGCACGTACTCGATGTAAACCCGTGGTGCGGACAGGATACGCCATGTTAGAGGATTCAGTAGGTTCGTATCGTACTCCCAACCGACGTTTATAGATTTCGGTCTGCCGTTGCCATATCCCGTGATGACACTGGAATAGTTATGTCCCGGCTCGAACAACCTATGCTCAAAACATATGCTCATTAGTACCCAGCAGACAAGTCTCACAGTCCGTTCTATCCCCTGTTTACTTACGCCGGTTGTTCATTGAAGTAAATCCGGTGAGGCTTCGAATCGCTCAGCCCGTTGATGTACAGGAAAATTTTACCGATTTCCGGTCCGTGCGCCACGCTTATAGGTGTGTCGGATATCTTGACCGTGATCTTGAAGTTCTGCGTCAAGAATGGTTCATGCGGATTCGTGCGGAAGAACAACTGTATCGGCGCGTACCGGGACGGGTTTATCTTCCCGAGCGCAGCCAGCCGGTTATAGCTGGTGATACTGTTCAACCCAAAGTCGACGCAACGACTGTCCGTCGACGCACTGCCACAATCGAAGCATTCGCCAGCCTTGTAGCTGTCGTACGATCCGCAGGCCACCACCATCAGCGGGTTCTTAATACTCTCGATGAAATACTTGTACGAGCGCGAGTGGCTGCAGCTGAAGAAGCTGAACATACTGGAGACGAAGCGGTTGTTGGGCTGCTTCCAAAACTCCCGCTGACAGCCGGGCTGGTTGAATCCCCCGTTCGGGTAGAAGTCCACGTGGCCAATCGGCTCATACAGGCCCAGCCCGATCTTGGGCACGAATGGTGTCGCGTCGCTGTGCACAATGTCGACGAACTTGGCATCGCTCGGATCCAACCGGACCAGCTCGTCCGTCTCGGTGAAGGCGAGCTCAGCCGGATCCAGCCCGGTGATCCGGCCAAGCAGAAGGCTAAAGTTCGCCCGCAGCGTGTATCCCGCGTATCCGGACAGGTGCGAACCCAGCGAATGCCCTATCATGTGCACCTTATCGAGATCTGGCAGATGGAGTTCATCCTGTAGATTGTGCGAATAGTGAAGGATTACATTTTGAGCACTTCACAGTAGCAACCCACTACCTACCTTGATCATTTGAATAATGTGCGCAGTGATTGTTCCCACGAGGCGGATGTTGGCGCAGGCTTGATTGTAGGGAGGATTCGACCCTTTGCCCCAGTCTATCACTATCACGGTTGAGTCCGGGTCCCTGTCCAGCAGCAGGTTCATCATCTGTTCGATCTGGTGTTGAAAATGAAACAGATGCACAGACAAATAACGATAAAGCAATAGCCATGCACACGCATTACTTTCGGTCTTCACGTACCCATTTTGCTGGTCCCGATTCCAGGAAACCGTGAGTGATGAAGTAGATTGTACCTTCCGGATTGATACCGGCCGTGTGCACCGTGTCTAGAACGTCAATGTTCAGATACTTCGGAAAGGACCTATTCTGACCGTTGAAGACCGCAAACTGAACATCAATCTTTGCTGGAGCCTCTGGATACAAAGCGATAGGTCGTCGTATACTAGTCCACGGTGTCGTTATGGGAAAGCAACCAAAGATACCGTAGCACACGACCTTGTCCGGATCAGCTACGCAGTGGAAAACAAAACAGATGACTGTCAGTAACCTATCCGGCCACTACATTGCTAAATGCACTTTTAATTCTACCTGCAGGTAACTCTGTGGTATCGTTGTGTACAAAATCATTTAAATTGTTTGTCAGCAGCAGCATCGTTTGGAAAACCAGGCCCGTTCCGTTCAGCATTCTGAAGGAGTGTTGCAGTGGAGGCGAAAACTACGATCGATAGTTTGACAAGTGCGCATTCCATGTACGGAATAAGTTGCTAACTCGCGCGGTGTTTGATTTCGGAGCCTTCCGGTGTCAGCAAACGGAGAATCTCCTTAGCGTTGATTGATTCAGTGCTTCGCTGCGAAATGATCGATGTCACTCAATTTTGGTTTATGGACGCACGAGGAAAAACGTTTCTTTTCCGTGCGATGCTATTCACCGCTTGCAACACGGAAACACTAAGCCACTTCTTATATTAAATTAGCTCCTGCAACTAGCTGCGATGATCCTCTCTCTTCTGCGTTTGCTTTCACTGGTACCTCTCAGAACGATCGTATTCCACTCACGGGGCGACGACTACTGATCAGTCGGTGCACGAGAGCGATTTAAATAGCTTTGGACGCAAAACGTCTATACGAGAACATTTGAAGAGAATTGACAGACCCCGTGCTCCCCAAATGGCCAAAGAGTAAATGTATACGTGTATGTGTGGGAGAGATAGTAAGTGAGTGAGCTCAGCGTGAAGACGCACTATAAAAAGACAGAGAGTGATAACCAAAACGATGAGAATTAAAGATAGACTACGCTGAAGATGTTGTCAAAATTGCCAATTAGCCGTGAAGATGGTCAAACCGATGAACATACCACAGTACTCAGCAAGTCAACCAACAAACCTGGTACGAGCACGAAGAACAACAGATATTCCCTGAAAACCGAAGAAGTATTTCATGCGTTCATAAATTAAACGATTATTTGCCGATTTTCAAAAGACATAAATGATATGTATTTGCACATGTAAGACTGCCGATGTATTTGAACTGTAATGAAAAGAGCAGATAACGATACACTGTATAGCATATTTTATCCCGATTTTAACACCTGACGTTGCATAAGACAAGGCCATGGACAGCCTAGAACCAAAGTGCAATCTTACAAATCCTGTGAGTTGTCTTGGAGGTTACTGTAAGCCAAAACCGGTATATCTTTCAATTGGAATAATTATTCAATAAAGCATCCTATGCGCCATTGGTAATCAACTTGCAGTTCTGACCGTGCCGTATTTCATCGATTTGCCACTAACGACGGTGACCCTTGATTGTGGCGAACTATTTGAAATAATTTTATTCCATTACAATCGGCTTTTCCCTTCCCGGCAACCGTCGCGGCACCGAAGTCACGCGCTGTGGCGCTTCCCGGCAGCTGTGCGAAAGAGAAATCCACGATGAAGGATCGGTACTTGATGTGGGCTATTGTAGAAGTTTTCGAAATCGAACGAAGGAACGAACGAAAACCGGCACCCAGGTTGGGTAAGGCATAAACACAGTGAATGCAAATACAAAATGAGCTACACCGCCTGCAGTAAGTAAAGTTTGAAGCGTTGAGACGCTTCGCCAGACCAACAGGACTGCCGCTACTCCGAGAGTGGACGTTGAATGACAAGCTCTATTTTGTCACCTGCCGCTGCTATTAATGGCACCGTTAGACAGCAATCAAAATCCTGCGTCTTTGTTCCATTGACCTGAAAGTAGCAGTAAAACACATGTTTTAGCAGATGACATGTACATAGGAGTAGGAGCAATGTCCTACTGTACCTGCACGATACGATCGAACGGCCTCAGCAGTCCGGCCATATCGGCTGGACCTCCCGACCGTATGCGATTGATGTAGACACCGCGCTCGTACAGACCGTCCGACACGGAGAACCCGTAGTGAGTTAATCGATTCCAGCGATGAAATCCTAACTCAATACGTATTCGGTTACTAGTGACTTTGTGTAGAACCGAATTGAATGTATCAGAAGTAGAGACGATATTTAGTCTGAACAACTTGTTGGGTCAGTCGTTTGATTCACTTAGTATAAACCTGCACATCTGATAGAATCATGTACAAAAATTAACTTCGTCAGGGGCAGACAAAGTCCTACCCTGGGTTCAAATATGGTACACCAGTTTTTTCCGGCTCTCGATTTCACTTTAGACCAATGTTAGACTATCAAATATTATTAGCTAGGACATATATGACGCAGTTGTTTAATGCTTCCATTTTAGTGATCCCTACGCAAAGACTTACGTCAAAACTATATATTTACTGATATTTACTAATTTCAAATAGTTCAAAATATGTCAACATGTTAAATGTTAACAATAATTATTAAATTTTGA
>KZ072112.1:57266-67524 GCA_002091845.1 Anopheles cracens
GGAGGACTGCGGCTGAGTCACCTGGAGCGACGGGACCATGTCAGCACGACGTGCTGAATGGTAACCGGACCAAAGAAGAAGGAGACGAAGCAGAAGAACACAGATACCTCGAGCACTGGGGGTTTGAATTTGCATTTTCCGGACCTTTGGAAACAATTGCCTCAGCATGTCTTGGTCCGACACTCGTAAGTAGATCACATCACCGTTCACAAAATTGAAATATTTTAAACTACAATGCTTTTAACGTTAAATCGGACACCAGAAAAAATGGTTTTCATTTTTGAAGAGGTTTTTTAAACATAAAGGAGCCGATTTCGATTGAATAAGCCCACCAAGTGCTCTTTGTACACTTTACATTGATGCAAAATCTGATCTAAAATAAGTCACTATGCAACGGTCAAAAGATTGTATTACTTTGCAAATCAAACTCAAATCGCCCTATTGACTTTGGGGACTTTGGCTTAAATACATGTTGGGATATGCATATTTATCCGATTCTGGACATAGGGAGCTCTCGAGACCTAACTCCTTTGTAGTAAAAGTGTTAAAGACACAACATGGTAATATGATACGATGGTATTGTATTATAAAAGCAACAAAAAACCCGTGTCCAATGAAAAATGCACTACCAGATACAATAAAAAACAAAAGAAAACAATATCCTAATTGTGGTATAGGTTCACACTTATTTCACACAATTGCAATTAAGTGGAATATTGTTACCTGTTGAATTTAAAGAAAATCGTTAGCACAGAAATAGTTCCTCTTTCTTGGCACAACGACCTCAAGTAGTCGATCTAGGCGCATCGGAACATACGACCGGCTCCAACGCCGGCCAACACAAATAGTTCAACACTATTTGAGCTCCAACATGCTTCACGCAAGAACCCCATAAAGTTGGTGGTAATATCACAGAATAATAAAAAACAAGGCAAAACAAGGTTCGAGTTTTCTATATCATTTGTCGATAAAAATCTAGAGATTTGGATAAAGGTTGATATGTTGTTGTGTCCATGAGATACAATGAACACTTGAAAACTTGTTTCACAGAAAGTATCAGGTAAAAATGAAAAATGGAAGATCTACCAACACTTATACCTTACAATCTTGACGCAGCTTCTGAGAGATAGTGTAACTAAATAAATGGTTTCCAAGACCGATGCTAGGAGCAGAAGAATAAGCCACATTCTTAATCGTGAATAACTCGAATGTAAATGTACTTCAAACCATCCATACGTGGCCTGATAAGAGTGCAACCCAATGAGACTGTTGTGAACTCGCACTAGTCGAAAGCACGCGATAATGTAGAAAAAATGTAGATAATTTTAAACATTATTTAGAAGTTGTGAGTATAATTTTTTCTACTATTCGCATAATAAGCTAGATAGGCTATTGTACACCCAAGCAGTTTGTACCACTCAAGAAAAAACTCAATTATACTGTTCCCTTGTTGCCTAAATTCATTTTGCCTACTTTCCGTCAGCTAGTTGCGTTCGTCGTTTGTCGTCGTTTTCAGATACTTTGTCTACGCATCAATGGAAGGTGTAGGAAGAGAAACAATGAATGAATTTCATGTCAATCAATTTGTAGAACGCAGAGAGCGCTCCCAAAAACAGAAAACCATTCAAGTTTCGAGGATCCGATTCAACGTGTGAGGGACTGTGAACATGGACGCTTCTCATTCGTCCTCCTAAGGCCTCGGTACGGCACTGATCCACCACTGATGTTGCATTGATGTACGACTAGATTTCTGTAATGTACTACAGAAGAATGGAATCGATTTGAAGAGTGGTGCTTCCAAAAGCGCGAGTGGTTTGACTCTTTTCGGAAGTTGCACCTTTTGGAGAGCCGACTCTGTTGGAGCGATGTTCGATTTTTTCTACACTTTTTGGGATTCGATCTACTATAGTGATGAAAAGAATCGTGTGCGTTAAGTTTTGAGTTGTGATTTTTTGGAAAAGATTAAAATGGCACATCACTACTAGAAAAATTCGATATACCAATTGAGACAGGCGCATGAGTTGTTCACTTTTCATTCAGCGCATTCCAAATTGATAAAATCTAAACAATCCAATCGCTCACTTTTGCTAAAGGATCACTCTAGCAACTATCCTACTCTGCTGGTACCTCAGTAGTAACGATTAGATTTTCTGCTATAAAACTGCTATGGGCGGATTGTTTAACTTCTCGCGGCATCTGCTGCAAGTGTCAAAAATGATAGTCCGTAGTTCTGAGACGACGAAATCTGAACTGTACCGGCTTACAAGTGGAGTTTGTTTTAAGACGGAGTTATTGGATGAATTGACCAAACATTAAGCCACTAATGCGGTTATTAAACGGGGTGAAATTCGGTCAAGCACAGCGCTATTTCTGTATCAAACCCGCAATTGTGTATTGGAAACTCCGATTTTGGTCGAAATATGTCCCTGTTTTTTTGGCAGAATTTTTCCTCGTACAATAACCACAAAAGAACTGTGCTGCATTGCTGCCATCCCTAGTGAGTGGAGCAATCTGGGTGTTGGACGAAACTGCCTGCACTGCTGCCGCCAGCGACCACCTGTCGCAGCCACCGACTCTTCGCTTTCGTGTAGTGGTTTAAGTCATTTCGCAGTAAAGCTTGAACCAATCCTTTACAGACCGACGGTCTGGTACCAGTTGCCGTCAGCCAGCACTTCCGGGCAAAGATGAGGCGCCCTTGCGGCACCACTATCCGTTTCAACAACGAGCGCTTCCGCTACGCCAGGACCGCAACCGAGGACCAACCGAGAAGTGTCCGTTCGTATGCGGTACAGCAAACGGAAGAGATTGAGAATAAAATATAGCATGTTGCAAGCACAGACGCATGACAATGGAACCAACAAGACAAAACAAAAGCGGGCAGCAGGGAATGGAAGGCACGAAGTAGCACACGCCAATACAGAGTCAATAGCCCGCGGGGAGATAGAGAGAAAGAGAGAAGAAAGAGAAAAAGAGAGATAGAGAAGAAAAAGAGAGAATTTCATTTTAATATGTGTACGATGGCAAGATGCAGGCTACGGTGCGCTGCGCAAGCGATACTACACATAAATGTGCTGGGCAAAACTGAAAAAAACCCAAACGAAGTGACACAAACTAGACAAACACAAAACAAAAAAGCGCCGGCGAGCCTAGCCAATCGGTCGAGCGGGTGGATCTTGGGTTAGGGAGGAAATATTCCACCATTCCCGTTGCCGCAATCCACCGCGCTCGCACACTGTCCCTCCGACCGAGGCTGGCCGCACTCTAACTCTACCTTTGTTTTTAGTCTATAGTAATCGTTGCCGAGGTTCGACCGCTGCAGCAGCTTTTCTTCGCTCTCTGCCAGGCGCTGCTGCAAACAGCGTATCGATTCACGGAAGGTCTCGCGCTCCTGTACGTGGCAGGCTTCTAGGGTTTTCAGCTGGTGGGCGAAGCAAAACAATGAGAAAAAAGCAGTATGTTAATGCAATGCAATCAAACGAGAACTCTTGGTAGTTCAAATGTCCTGCATGGGTGGGGAAAGAAGCACATCACTACTAGAAAAATTCGATATACCAATTGAGACAGGCGCATGAGTTGTTCACTTTTCATTCAGCGCATTCCAAACTGATAAAATCTAAACAATCCAATCGCTCACTTTTGCTAAAGGATCACTCTAGCAACGATCCTACTCTGCTGGTACCTCAGAAGTAACGATTAGATTTTCTGCTATAAAACTGCTATGGGCGGATTGTTTAACTTCTCGCGGCATCTGCTGCAAGTGTCAAAAACAGGGGAAGCAGCATTGGTAAACCATATTGATATCTACCCTACCCGTTTTGTGGTATGCAAATGTCTGGAACGCACCGCTAGTCTCGGAAGCTACCCTATGATGCATCCACTTAGCATAAATTTTGGAAAGCATACAGATTTGCCTTACTGCCTTGGAAACTTGACGGTTTTGAAGCAGAGTTGAATGCACTGTATAAACAGAATCTGAAACTAACGTGTGCGTAAAATATTGAAACTGTTTCGATAAAATATAAACAAATGAAGAAAGAATTTGATCTTCCATTCCATGCTATGCACCATACCATAATATATATGAATATGAAAAAAGATTGTGCAAGATTGATTATTTCAGTATTTACATCTTAATCAATCCTCCGCGTAGTAGCTTATCATTCAAACGATGCATTGTGAACATACTATAAATTAATCACTCATGCCTTACGGAGTATTTGAAATGTTCTTTTTGGATAAATACTTGAATTCATTACTGAACAATATTTAAAATCAAATTAAAAATTTAAATTTAATTTAAATTTAAATTCATCTACTAGCGCGTTAAGCAGAACCAAAACGTGTGATCGGCATTAAAGAAAGTTTTAATTGTTTCTTTGTAGATGTTCACTCATCGATAACAAACTATTCAATGCTAGTTCGATATCTTTAAACCTCTGTGTGCTCTTCTCCCTTAAGCGTAACGTAGTTTTCTTCTCTCGTTCTCGTTGGACTCGATCGCTACTAAAGCATATTAAACTCTATATCTGCCGGTCGAGAACCTGACATTAATTAAATAATAAAACTAACCTGTCTTAACGCCTTGTATTGTGCGTTACTTCGCACTGGACGGAAGCACTCCTAATAGTATTGCGTGCTTAGAATTGGGTCGGTTCAAATATATTTTACTTTCTTTTCGTTTGGTAAAATGCTCTCAGCTTGCGCTATACCTATTTGTCAATTTGTATGATAACTTAGCCTTCTTTTAATATATTTTCGATGATAACATTTATATGGCAAAACGTTTTCAGAAAATATTTGTTGCTTTTTTCCTCCTTATTCCTATAATAATTGATCAAAAATCGGGTTTTCCACTTTTCTAAAAAGGAAAAAGCATTTTAACTGGTATTGAAATAGAACCTGCCTAACGTCATAACTGATAATCGAACCATAAAAATACCTCATATAATATTATTTATTCATATTCACCCTGAACATTCGTCACAAATCAGTATTAGTGCGTATTTACGTGACGAATAGAATAACAATTTAAAATATTTTTCGTTTGTAGAAAAATGACACCATTCATACCATGGAATAAAGTAAGATAGTCAAAAAACGTAGACAAATAATATATCCAAATAATATATCAAATAATAATATATCCAGAGTTTGTAAATGTATAAATATAACAAAAAAATCGAGTCGGATGAAAACATGATGTAAGCATAAAAAATAAAAAATAACTTATACACGTGAAATTATACTTTGATAATAACAAAAAATATAAAATAACACAACTAATATGATAAAACCCGTATGTCCGTATGAAATTAAAAATAGTGTTGTAACATTTGGTCTTCTAATTCCTGTAAAACATTATTATAATGTCTGCTCTTAAATGCTATTTTTTAGCAAAAACTAAATTTAGATCACACGTTCTACATTCACCATTTACTTTAAAATTGTAGATTTAAATGTTTGAAATTTGCATCGTTGTAAAAAAAAATATTATTAAATATTATTAACATACACATACAATTGACATATTTCAAACTGGCTTCATCTTTACTTATTTAAGCTAAGTGAATATGAAATGATACATTACAAAATAAATAGATGCACATTTGCGGTTTGGTTTAGGTCTTTTTTGTACAGTCTAGCTCTTAAGCCAACTTCAACATTCTTTACTCAGAAGAGAACCGTTCGCGTGTATTTGAAATAAACTTAATTTCATCATTCACCACAAACTAAAATTATTAATACAATTGCAAACATCGCATTGTAATTATATGTAAAATAAATATAATGCCATTTTACTGAAAGTGTGGTTGTCGAATTTCTGTCGAAATTACGAGTGGGTTAAAAAAGAGCAGAAAACTAAATGCATAAATTAAATGGATCCTTGAACATCTACACATAAAAAGCTACGCAAAGTGAAGAAATTGGAAAACAAGGAAACCACTCAAAAGATGAAATCTATAGCAAGTTGAGAATTAGCAACATAACAAATCGCTTTTTAAATTAAAAAAAACGGGAGTGCGCGAAAATCAAAACGTTATTTGTGAGATATTGGCTTCACCCAAAAATATTCTCAAAATAGATACTTATGCATTGGGAATACTGAAAAAAATGTTATAATATCCAAAACTTCCGGAATATAAGTTATCAAAGTCAGAAATTGTAAAGACTATCTCAATTAAAGGATGTAGTATTATAGTTTGACGTACGTGTGTGTATTGCATACGTGCAAACGTGTATTATAATAAAACGAAGCCATAAACGGCAGGTTCACAGTGGTATGCTCCAACAAAGGAAACAAATGAAGAACTCTAAACAGAATTCGAAAGCAGAACATGGTATAAACACATCAATATAAATGCAAATGAAATGAAATCCTAGAGGGACACAACCTTTCAAAATATGCCAAAATATATCCAAAAGGTAGATTGATGCTTAATGGAAACTGAGGAATTTGTGATGAACCTGAAACAGGATGAAACAAAATAATCTCGAAATTAATCCATGCTGGGACAAATTAAAAATATATGATTTGGGAAGATAATTTTGAAAAAAAAAACACCGGTTCAGACGGTCCGGTCTCATCCGTCTGCACGGAAATGGAGCGCACCGGCGCGTTTGCTGGCGGTTGCACCCGAAACGCTTCGCCCTCCGGATCGGTTTGAGTATAGCAGGTGGCGGTGGGTGGTGCGACCGGCACCGGTACTACACTGCCCAGCTCCTCCGTCTGGCGGATGATCTTTTCGCTCAGCTTCGTGTTGATTTCCTGCAGGCTCAGCACCTGCATCTCGAGATCGGCGATGTGCGTTTCGTACTTTGCCTGCACCGCGTTGAACCGGGCCTGCACGTCGTCCAGACCTTTCGCAGTCGCGTCCGCTTTAAGCTGGGCGATCCGTTGCACCAACTCCTGCCGATTGGACGATGGAGAGGGCCCGTCCTGTTCTTCTTTCGTTTTGCACCCGACTGCTTTAAATGCATGGATAAGGAAGATAGAGAGAGAGACATATGTTAGCTTCGTTATCGAACAGTTTGTATTTCTAGTATTTACGAGAGAAACTACGTCTAGCGCGCCCATGATCGCAGTGTAGAGTTAAGCGCCTATAAGCGCCATAACCAACTATTTTTATTTTTTTTAAATTAAATATGGGAAATACTTCGCCTAAAGCTTCCGATAATCGATATGTGCAGGAAGTGATCAATGATTCTGAAAACCCAAAACAAAAGTTAGTGTTTCCTTGCCTAATTAATCTCTCTATAGTCCGTAAAACTGACCAGCAATACGATCATCAATACGATGAGTAATCATCAGAGTTTTCATATAACATTGACGTTGAGAAAGGAGATCTGTCAAACAATCAGTTGTAATTTAGCACTGCGTAAGTAAGTTCTAAAAAAAATCATCACCCCCGCAAAAAATGTATTGAAAGTTTGGCCACAACACGCCGTTTGAAATCTTGAACTTCGATATGGCTTGACCAATGTATACCCCATTTCTACTGGAGTTTTGGGAATTTTATGAAACACTGTTTAACAAAAACCGCACTCTGAAGTAGCGATTCTGTTTGCTCCGAGTGAAGACGTCTGAAATGGTTGTGTTGGACTTGTGCGGTACGGATGTCCCGTTCGAAGAAACCGCCTACTTACGTCTTGCAATTGTTTCTCCTGCAGCGCCGTATAGTCGTGCTCTAGCACCTTCACCTTCGACTCCGCTAAAAAAAAACAAGACAAGAAATGTGAATCTTTATACACACATATGCATATGCAACTTATGTATAACATCATAAATATGTACATATGAACATAAAACATAACTAAAATTACCAACAAAAAACAACTATAATGGCTAGGTTGTACAAGAATCAACTTCGATGAGGGTTTTGACCTTTTAGAAAATACTTTTTTATCGGTATCGGTAGACTTGAAAATCTAATAAAAGATAAATAACCTTTTCTACAATATAAAATAAGAAGAACGGATAAAAAAGCTACTAAAACAGAGCCAACATGAAGAATATTCGCCATCTTCTAACTGAACGAGGATATCCTCTTCCCATCATTATAATACAAACGTACCAATAAGCGTGGAAACGGTGTCGGGAGTTTTCCGCATCAGAATACGCTCCATCTCGCGACACTGGCGCTGCAAATCCTGTATCGTCCTTCGGTCTTTTTCCGTGCTGTCCTGCACCTTCCGCTTGTCCGCTCGCGATAACTCCAGCTCGGATTGGAGAAGTTTCTGCAGCTCGTTGGCCGCATCGCGATCAGACTGGGCGCCGTGCAGTTGGGCCCTAAAATAAAAATGTGCAATGTAATCATTTGTGTTTGAACATTCTTTTATTTTTCTAAATATTCTCTTACAACTAATGCGGGTAACAATAATTCGGAAGAATTTAACCGGGAGCTGTCCCTAGCAACTGCTAGCAGCACAGATGAGCATCTGAGATGTAAGTGAAAAGAAATTTATATTAAAATTCTTTTCAACCCCCCACTCCCCTCCTCCTGAGTCTCGCGTTTTAGGCCTAACTGCATTCGACACCCTTATCCCGTGATGTTAAATGACACTCAGAGGACTAGGAGGAAATATTTCATGTTTTAGCCGGGTTTTCCAAAACGTTTCTCAAACGTTTGAGTTCAGTTTGTTTCAAATATCTTGTATTATTATGAATGATGGCAATGAAAGAACATTTAATCTACCGAAGAAATTAAGATGCACAACAATTATGTGTTAACCAAATTTACCAGTACCTCCTTTGTGGCCTTTGTTGCCTTTGTGGCATTTGTTTGCCTCTGGTGTCTTTGATAGTAGCCATTTTCACTATCAATTTAAAAGGTAAAAATGTCTGAAACTTTTAAGACCAAATGTTCCCATTACGGCTTCGTTTGTATAAAAGTAAACACTTCATTCGTTTTCAAGTGTTACAGTATTTTATCTACACTACTGAAATGTTAGAATCCTGTACATCCAATTACAATTACTTCATCAAACCAGTATTGATGTATGGGGAACGTTCGATGTATACATGAAGGAGGTAACGTATTTAGTGATGTGCAAATCCGATCCCATGTGGGATTCGATCCCTTTGATCCGATCCTAGCTGGGAGCGATCCTTCGAATCCGATCCGAATCCGAATGTTTTCGACGGCGGGGGGGGAGGCCCTCATGGTCAATAATCGTTGAGGTTGGGTTGAACATACTCATTATTAGTAGTGTCGGCGTGGGGGGGGGGAGGGGTGGCAGGCCTTGGAGTTGGGAACTTGATGCTCATTACTAATTGTTGACCTCTTCTTGTCCAACCTCTCCTTATCCTCTTGTCCAATCTCCTTGTTGAATCCCGAATCCCGGATTCTGAATCTTGGATAGAATCTCGGTTAGAATCCCGGATAAAATACCAGTTAAAATCGGGGATAAAACCGCAGATAAAATCGCGGATAAAAACCGGGTAAAATCCCGGGTAAAATCCCGGATAAAATCCCAGATCGAATCCCGGATGGAATCCCGGATTACGAATACCGAATCCCGGATAGAATCCGGATTGCTCCGACCAGGGATTCGGATCTGGGATTCGATCCGGATTCTATTTCCCATACTATTGGATGCTATTTGATACTATTTGAAACTATTTGATGATGCTCATTGGACAAAGCAGCACCTCAATTACAGATCAATTTATGGAATTTGTTTCTCAAATTTTGGATCACTTACCTATTTTAAATTGAGGAATTCCTCTGCTTAGGAGGCGCACCAACTTGAGATTACTCCTTGACTTGATTCACGCTTACGACCGATATGGTCCATTTGGCACAAGAAATGCGGTGTGAAGATCCGTCTTAACCAGTTATTCTGCCCAGACTTGCCTCCCCCCTCCCTAGCAAAAAAACACACACACAACGACGCAACAATCTGTGATATACACCATCATCCATCATCAATTCGAATAAAACGATCTGTTTTGAAGCATAAAAAATAGTACTTTTTTATTTTTCAGTTTTTCTTACCTTTTTCTTTGATCAGTAAAAAATAGTTAAAAAATTAAACTACCTTGATAGGAATACAAAAATTTGCTCTACCGTTTTTTTCTTCCGCAACTTCTTCTTCTTCTTCTTCTTCTTCCGCCTTATTCTCCATATCGGGGGCTCCCCAGTGGGCTCCATAATGGGGGGTTTTCTTTTGAATCGGGGCCACCGGGCCACCAATGCAAGCCCCGCCCCATCCAAAATCCATGATTATATTTTTTTTCTTCGGTTCTGGGTTTTCCACG
>KZ072114.1:1802-34892 GCA_002091845.1 Anopheles cracens
CCTCATTTATTCGTTGTTATACAATCATATACTTCCGAAAGCGAAAATTTTGATGAGTCACTTTCAAACGTTGATAACTTAGTCATTTCTGAGTATTTTCTAATATTTTAAAAATTTATAGAGGGTACCATTTATTTATTAATTTATTTTATTATTTAAAAAATAATATTTAAAAAATATTGAAAGATGTTCAGGAATTAAAATTGAAAAACAATCGTCAGAATGACCACTCGGTAGTTCGAGTAATACACTTGCCTCCCCCTTCGATGAATTTCCCCGGGAAGGCTGGCTTTTCAAAAGGACACTTTTCTCCTCTGAATGAATGAAACCGCCAGCAGTGAGTGAATCGGTCCGAAAAAGTGAACGAGTTTTCTCCTCTCTCACTAGGAAGTTACCCTCCCCTGCTGGGGAAATGCGTGAACTCGCCTCTTCTCGCACGTGAGCAGCCCGGCTCACGCGTGAAGAAAAGCGGGGAAAATTATCGCTCACATGCCGTGATTGTAAACGATGCATTCGGCACGAAGGCCACCGGAAATTTGCCACCGAATCGAGCCGCTCTCCTCGTCGGAGCAATCGGAACAATCGTTGGTGTTTTGCCTGCGTCGACAGGGATGGAATGGTGCGAAAATCGTTCCGTTCGGTTGCGGTAGGCTACGATGCTCCTTTGGGACTGGGGCAAGCGAAATTATGTTGATGCGCGATGTTACTTCGGTGCCCGGCTCCGGTCACAGACCGTGGCCGTGTGCACTACCGACTCGAGCTGGTTGTGAAGGTTGAAAACTACACACTCGCACGCACACGATTTTAAACGCTGCATTTAATGACGCTCTCAGTTTGTTGACTCATAAAAAAGTGTTCATAAAATGAAACTCTATTAGCACTCTCTCGTGTTTCAGGAAAGTTTGTCTTCCGGGCAATTTTAACTCATAAAAAAGTGTTCATAAAATGAAACTCTATTAGCACTCTCTCGTGTTTCAGGAAAGTTTGTCTTCCGGGCAATTTTTGCGAGGTTCCGGTTCCGAGGGACATCATCGTCGCGTTTGAACTGTCAACGAATCTGCCACGCTGCTGTCCGCGGATATGGAGCACAACGCACAAAACGGTCGCGTGTTGTCAACCCATCTCCATTGCGGCGAATGGATGACATTTTTTGCGTTTTGCTTTTAGATTCCTCGGTGGTCTTAGAACAGAGTTTAAGTTTTATTTTCTTCTTATAGATACACTTTCCTCAATGTGAGGTGTTAGGATACTGTCGCAGTACAAAAGGAACGAGTCATGAGAAGGGTCATGACTTTAAAGTGGACCATCACGATTTCGCACTGGGATTGCTGGAGCTTTGACGTGAGAAATCTGAATGCTTACACGGCACATCGAATCTTGAAGAGAGATGATTAAAAGTACAATCTTCCAATGTGGCTGAGTAGTTGTATATGCTCCTAGAATACACTCATACGCCATTAAAATTGACATTCCTGAGTTGGAAGAATGTGAAAGCCACACATTTGCTTCAATTTTCGGCACATTCTTCGAAGGATTAGAAAGTATCTCATTGTGCTCCTCAGCCCTTTACCCATCAAAACAAACCGAGTGACCGCTAGCGGGCGTCGGAAACCTTAATCCGCTTCCGCCGGTCTTTTTGCCACTCTTCAGCGCGGACGGCCGAAAGTGGAGAAAGCGATGAAGAAAAAAAAACGAAACTTTTGTCATTAATCTAATTTTTCTAGGCTGGAAAGCACGATGGAACGAAAGCAGCCCGAAACAGCGGAACAAAAAACTATACAACGAGCAACACTTTTTCGAGTGTTCTGTCGGCCCGGCCGGGCAAACGTCCGGAAAAGTCTCGGACTTTCGGGAGTGAAGCTCGAGAAGGGCCCATCGACCCAGCGCCGGGATAATGGAGATATTGTTCCGTGCGCGTTTTCCGCGACGCCGGACCTACTCTCCTGCTCGAGCCGAGATGGTGTAGATTACGTTATGATTTCATTCCATGCCCACCGTGGCACGGCCGGCGGAAGGATTCAAGGATTTTGGGGCCAGATAAAATAAATTATCCCACCACTTTGGTCGATCTTTTGTTCGACGTTGTGTTTTCCGTGTTTTTCATCAAGTGTTTCTCTTTTGCTCTCTCTTTCTCTTCAGCTGTTGGTTTGTCCGGTCCGGTGGCCGGCGCCGGCGGAACAAGGACACCGAAGTGGCGAGGTGCGACGGAGTTGACACTTCGGTTACGGCGAAAGGTCTATGATTTTGCTTTATCGTCGGATAAGCCGCTCCGAAAGCTAGATTTATGGCCGCTAATACCAATTATTCGACTTAGCGCAACGTCCGACGCGCGTTCCGTTTGCGTTTTCGATATATAGTACAGCGAAGGGCGGAGAAGAAAAAAACGACATCTGCTCCATTGGTTCGCCGTGGTTCGTGCTGGCGTAGCAGTTTTTGTTTGTTTCGATAGCGGAAACGCTTTCTGCTCTTTTTTTGGCCCTAAACAGCGTTTAGTTCATTCCGACGCGGGTATGACGCTTTTCAGGATGGAAGTTCGCGATTGTTCTTCGCGAGGGGCCAGGCGTAAACTTACCGGCCAGAAAGCGCAACGTAGCGCAAAAGTTATGAATAATTGCTGGCCCCTGTTCGTCGGTCAGTTTGAGATTCTTCCAGCAATGGGTTGGAAAGAGTTTTTTTTGTTATTATTCATGAGCAGCAAGTGCGTGGGATGTGAATGATTATTGTTATTGAGAGTTGATTATACTACATCGAACACCATTTTGCATAATTTATTAATTGCTTGAAAGCATTACACTCATAGCATACATTCATAGTATCTAAAAAAACAGAAAAAATAAAACCCTTTGTCGTGATCAAAATAGGATCTTTAAACACACTTTAGATCTTATCCATATGCGATATTCCAGAAATCATTATTTGAAGATGTTTCCATGAATAAGGTGAATAGGGATATAATAATAGGGATTGAATAAACTAGATCCGACAGCACATAATTGATGCAGATTTCCTTACATTCGATCAACATATATAAAAAACAATCTTTTGGATAATAATCCAAATTCGCAAGTAACACCCATTGTTGTATTTCGTAACCGTCTATTTAGAAACTAAAACAACAGATAAAGCAAGGTTAATCCGTATTTGTTTGGTTATTAACGGCTTCATCAATGTTTGAATTTTGAAAATATAAACAGATTTTTTTAAACAAATTAAACAGTATAAAACAAGTTAAAACTTTGTTTAAGGCGGATGAAAACATATTAAAAAAAAAACATAGTAGCCATAGAAAAGCCATAGAAAAAAAAAATCACTGTTGATTGATAAACACAGCATTGATAAGGTGGCGCCTTCTGTTGGTGAGTAACGTAACTAAATGCTCATTTTTTCGGAAATTTCTAAAACAAGAATCCTCTAAAAAGGTTCAGTCATTATTCACAATTCAGCGGGAAGGCAAAATCCTCAAATCTCTATTAAGTACGGGGCGCTCTCGTAACGAGAGAATGTCCATTAAACGGTGTACGTTTCCCGATCGCTTCAGAAAACCAAACGTATAATGAATCTTACAACGTAGATAAATAAGTTCAAAATCGTAATGCACTTTGTTGTCGTTCTATTCTTGCACCCACGGTCCATTTCAATTGTCGATCTCCTCGATCGTGGCTTCCTGCTGCTTGAAAACGTCCGGCGCAAGATCCGCATCCTCGTTCTCCCGGATCAGCCGGTACTCTTCCGCCAGCTTCAAGCACTCCTGCGCGCATTCGATGGCCTTCGCACGCGTTTCGTCGTTCAGCTGCGTTACACCGTACAGCATCTGCAGCAGATCGGTGTCGAATAGTTTCGAGGCAAGCTGTTTGTTCGTTTTGATAATGTTACGAATAATCACGACACCTCGGTGCTGCACGCCCGCACTCGGATTAGCCACCAGCGTGTGAAACACGTTCAGCCAGGACGAGGGTTCAAACATCTTCTCGCAGCACCGCTCCGAAACGGCCGTCAGATAGGCGAGCGCACCCGACGCTGCCAGTGCCGTGTCCTCATCCTCCTCCTCGCAGAGCAACGCTAACATCTTGACGCGATCGTTTGGTTTCTCGCACAGGCTCACCGCGTCCGGCGACTGGACCAAGTTGCACATAACCTGCGTGGCAGCGCGGCGCAACATGAGATGATCCTCACCCATGTACGACTCGATCTTGACCATGCCCTGCTCCTTCATGATCCGCTGGCGGGTGGATTCGTTCATCGAGGCCAAATTGCACAGCGCCATCATTGCCTCGAAGTTTTCCAGGGACGTGTAGTCGGGATGCAGCTGGTTCATGAGCGGCCGGATTACTTCCAGGTTGCGCTGACCCGGAAAGGCGACCTCCGGATTGATGGTGATACCGATGCGCGACAGAGCCTGCGCGGCATGACGCTTCCCGTTGGCGGTGCCGTTCTGTGTAAGCGGCAGCAGTACCTTCGCTCCACCCTGTTGCACCACCTTGCCGCGTGCCTCCTGCTCACTGCACAGCGCATTAAACACGCGCGCAATCATTTCCTTCGAGTTGTCACTCTCCGTTTTGCACAACGCCACCAAACCGGATGTAACGCCCTCGTTCGCGAGCACGATGATACGAGCGCTCACGAAATCCGGATCGTCCAGCTCGTGCTCCTCGGGGATGTGATGCTTAGCGAACTTGGCCAGCTCCACCAACTCCGGCACCATCTCCTGCTTGTCGTACGCGTTCACCAGGTTGACCAACGTCGTGACGACACCGTACAGGGCCGACTGATCACCAGTCTTGGCGAGCTCGATCAATCCCTGAATGGCGGGACGATCTTCCACCAGTTTTTCCTTCACCTCCGCATCGAGCGTGAGGTAGGCGAGACCTTCGGCGGCAAACTTTCGGATGTCCTTGTCCTTGCCCGGCTTCACCAGGAACCGGCGGCATGCCTCCGCTAGCTTCTTCGTCGATCCATCCGCAAACGGACGAACGGAGGCGTCCAATCCACCGGAACTGCCGATCTTACACAGGCCAACCAGTGCCCGAACACGAATTTCTTCATTCTTGGAGGCGTACAGTTTCTTCAAGATTTCTGCACCCGACTGCACCAAACCCTTCGCTTTGTCCTTCTTCGATGCGGCAGCAATCAAACATTCGCAAGCCACCTGTGAAATATGGCACATAGAAACATGTTATTAACAAACTATAGATATATCTTTTGATAAAGCACTGCTTACCTTCTGCTCCAGCAGGTTATCGGACTGAGCCATGATGAGAATCATCTGCAAGACACCTTCCCGCGAAACGATCGTGTTACCAACATCCAGCGGGCCGAGCAGCAGCGACGTGATCGCCACCGTCACACGCACCTTCGACTCGTGATCCGGCGTCAGCAGCTTGTCCTTCACGAAATCGGCTATTTGCTCCGTGAACCGTTCGCGAGCCTCGTCGTAGTACATGTTTTCGTAAATGCGTGACAAACAAACGGTCGCGATCGTGCGCGATGACGGCGTAATGTGCATTGCGCTCTCGTACTTGTACTCCTCCAGCTCGGAACACACGTCCATCAGCCGCAACAGACCCTTCAGTTCGACCAACCGTTCGGCCCAGTTCAGTGTCTTCCAGTGGACGTTACGAATCAGCAGCTCCATGATGGAATCACGGGCCATGCCCGTGATCGTACGATCCGTCACCGAGTACAGAAGGCACGTGAGCAGCGTTTCGATGATTTGCTGATTCTCCGCCACCAGTGCGTCAACCGGTTTGGACTCGTCCTTGTTTTCCATGCCCGAAATCGAATTCAGCACCGTTTGCATGCAGTGCTGCGAGGCCGCCACACGTTCCTCGACGCTGCAGTCTAGAATTTGCAGGAACCACGGAATGCCAAGCTCGTTGATGACCTGTTTGGTACGTTCGGCACTCTTCAGGCACACTCCATCGATGGCACGAATCGCGTTTGTAATGATGTCGTTGTTTTTCTCCACCTTCAACAACTTTCCGACACGCGTCACAATGCCCTCCTTCATCATCACATCCACACCCGCCTGCTCGCGGGCCAGCACAACAATGTTGCTCATCGCCTGCTCCCTCTTCTCCTTCGGCGCACCGATGTCGAAGGCGATCTCGAACATTTTCGTCACCTTGTTCGAGGTTTGCGCTCGCTCCCGGGCACGCTCCTGCACGATCGCGTGCAGCCGCTCCAGATGTGGCTTGATCGTCTTGTTGTTCGGATCATTCGAATGAATCGTGCGTAGGTCTTTGTACGCCTCCTCGTAACGCTGCAGCGCCTCACACGCCTGGAACCGCCGGAACAGGGCTTTTGGATCGTTCGGACAGAGCTCTAGCGAGTTCGTGCAATCCTTGTACGTGCTCTCGTACTGCTCGAGTTTAAGATAGGCAGCGGCACGATTCTTGTAAAACACCGGCAAGTCCTTGTGCTTCTCGCCGGCGTGGATCGCTTTCGTGTACCACTTGATGGCTGCCTCCCAGCAATCCTCCTTAAATTCGGCGTTTCCACGTTCTTTGAAGGCAGTTGCCTCATCCATGTCTGACGAAACTTTTTCCTCCGTTGCAACCATTTTCGGTACGGGCTTTGGTGTTGGTGGTGCTCAACTTCACACGTTCGCTTAAAAATGATTTACTTCCTGCACGATCGAACGCTGCACAATGAATCACTTGATGCTAGCGGAATCGACTGCCCTTTTATCAAATCCTAGCCACCGTTCTAGACTGTTCTCCAACTTTCTCTACGTCGTAGTGAGGCAACGTGCAATCCGGCAAAGGAAGATCGTCTAATGTCGCTGGCTAAGGAGGAAAGAAAATTGAAAATTTTCTATTTTTAAACCATTCTGCCTGCCGGAACCGCCGTCGGCCGCCACCACCCGCCCAGTTTGGATGCACAGTTCCAATCTACTAACCTATTTACAATTAACTGCGCGGAGTCAGATTGCACCACAGTTAGCTTTAACTCAACAGACAGAAACGCGCTACTGCCATCTATTTTCAACAAAATACATAAATTTTAACTAAATTTTCCTACCAAATTCGATTACAGAAAAACAGATGTTTTTGTCGGCAAAACAACACGCACAACTCCGGAATTCCTTTGGCAAGCGAAACGACAACAAACAGCTGTCAAAGAGTGTCAGTCTGCAATGTTGACCAGCCTGGGACGACAGAACGTAAACATTGGAGTGTCAGACGTTCTAGAACCGCATGCATTTCCCGTTGTAAACAAGGAAAATATTCGTGAAAATTTGTGAAAATGTCCCGACGTCCTGAACATAGCGCTCCGCCGGAGATTGTAAGCCAGTGAATGATCTCCTAGTTAGCCAATACCTCTTACATAACTCGCATATTTGCAGTTCTACAACGATGATGAAGCGAAAAAGTATACCAACAACACACGAATAATCGACATCCAGGTGCAGATGTGTGAACGTGCCATCGAACTGCTGGCACTGGATCCGGACGATGATTCTCCGCAGCTAATCCTGGATATTGGGTGCGGTTCCGGACTGTCCGGAAGCGTGCTCGAAGACCAGGGACACGTTTGGGTCGGTGTGGATATATCCAAGTCCATGCTGGACGTTGCCATCGAACGAGAGGTGGAGGGCGATCTGTTGCTTAATGACATGGGACAGGGAATGCCTTTCAAAGCAGGCACTTTCGATGGAGCCGTTTCGATTTCTGCGTTGCAGTGGCTGTGTAATGCAGATAAAAAATCACATGTTCCACCAAAGCGATTGCACCAATTTTTCAGCACCCTGTTTTCGTGTCTGGTAAATGATCCGAAGCTGTTTAGTGTAATACATTTTCTCTAACAAACTCTCTCTATCAATCTTTTTTTTTCATCGTAGACGCGTAACGCTAGGGCTGTCTTTCAGTTCTATCCGGAAAATGCCGATCAAATCGAGTTAGTCACTTCCCAGGCGATGAAAGCCGGTTTCTACGGTGGCATTGTGGTGGACTTTCCCAATTCTACCAAGGCGAAAAAATACTTCCTCGTGCTAATGACCGGTGGCGTTGCAAAGCTTCCTGCGGCTCTCGGTACCGACGAAAGTGAGAGCCGAATTGCATACAGCCGTAAGCAAGCCGAATATGCGAGGAACGCTCGTGGTAAACCGCTGAAAAAATCTCGCGAATGGGTGTTAGCCAAAAAAGAGCGGCGAAGGCAGAAGGGAGACGAAACGCGTAAAGATTCGCGCTTCACCGCCAGAAAGCGCAGCGGACGCTTCTGAGAAATAAACACTATCATCATTATAAAGCTGCAGTATACCACCATACGTTATGTTTTGGATCTGGACTTTTCAAGCACAAGAGCCCATTTGATGTTATTATTGCTCTAAAATATTTACACATAAATAATACGGCTTCACTGTAAGGAAAACCTTTTGATCCTTTGAGCCTTTCTAGGGCTCTTTTTTTGTTATCGGTTTCGGAGCGTCGTACGTGCCCTCCTGGAACACTATCACACAGTACATTATGCACAGAAAGATTAGCGGGAATATGATGTACTCGTGCTGCAATCGAGATTTGAAGATTGCCTCCCGTTCCGCCTTATTTCTGAATCGTTCTTCGGCCTTCATCTTTTGCTCGAATCTGCTACCGTAATGGCTGCGGGACCATTCGTCGAAATCGTAGATCGGTGTGCGTCCCGTCGCTGTCGGTGCTTGCGTGCGGGTCATACGCTTCTTGTAGAACCGTGTCTGGGCATCGTCCTCCGTGTGTTCCGTGGCTTCGCTCGGTGCCTCGTTCGCATACTGTCGGCCGGCCGTATGCAGGATACCCTTGTCGTACAGTTTCCGCAACCGATAGTTGCCCAGCACCTCGTACGCGGCCGTGATGTCGCGGAACTTTTCGGCCGCCAAATCGCTGCCCTTGTTTTTGTCCGGATGGTACAGCTTGGACAGTTTGTAGTACGCCTGCTTGATGTCGTTCTGTGTGGCGTGCGGGGTTACGCCGAGGGAATCGTAGTGGCTGCGAAGCGAAGCTATCGAACAGCTGATCCATCGCTTCTGCGACTCGAAGCACCGCAGAAGAACTGCCCGGGTGAGCCAGCAGTTCAATGGGTGGCCGGTTGGGAACATTTTAGGCACTGCATCTATCGCGCTTAACCATTTTCTATTCATTTATCTATGCACACAGCCGGACCGACACCTTTTCCACTACGTTCAAATTATACCAAAACAACAATTTCCCAAAGTTATGTCATGTTTATGTAAGTTGACGTTTTGTTGACGATTTGCGTTTCGAAAACGGTTGATGTTCGAAAAGCGAACAACATATTTGCATATTATTTCAAAATTAGGATCAAACGTTATTTTACAACACGTGGTGTACTAAAACGAGGCTATATAATTTTGAGATTTCATTGAAATTTAAACAGTAGTCACACTTAAAACTTAATTTAATAAAAACACTGTACAAATAACAAAAAATATATTTGCACCATTAATTGAATTTAACCAATTGATCAGAGAGAAAGAGAAAGAGTTTTTTAATAAAACTTTCAAGGATACATTTTCTATAATCTGTAAATGATGCAAGTAGAAACTACCACAACGGTAGGCATTACAACATTATGACCTTATAATTGTACAGTAGGTTGAACTCACTAGTCTTCGAAGATTTTTTTTCTGATGATGTGATAGTACTATGAGGTGAGTACGTTGATTGCATGTAATTATCCTGCAAATCATATTATGGGTAACTGTTATAGCGTACTGTTAGAACCAAGCATTAATACTTTTTTCTTCCTGCACACTCAAAACCATACAAATGCAGTTTGTTCCTCCGTGCTTCATTACCTTGAGCAGCTGGAACGAATTTGTCGGTCAAAGGAAGTTTGATTTCCGGTGTTTGTTTAGTGTGATTACTTAGCATACCCTCGAGATGGTCAAATCTGGTTAGTGTTTGCTCGTCTAGTAAACAGCGCGATGGGATGAGAGAACAAGCAAAGAGTCGCTACACACATCGCTACAGACATCCATGAACACTTATTAATCGCCTACATGGTCAACGGTGACACCGCCTGCGAATGTTATCGTCAAGTGTGAACATACCTGTACAGCGCAATGTCACCGCGTTGAGTCTCCTTTCTCTTCGTAAACGCACCGTGGACCGCACCAAAAGAAGATTATTTGACCCTCGGCGCAATCAAATTACTGTTTCGATTGCATCGCTTGAGCAATGATCCACGCTGCTTCGACGCCTGCTGCGGCCGGCATTCACCCGCGATCAAGTGCGTGATCTTCAAGCCGTTCGAGATGCGACACAGCGATGAAGATGAAAACAAACAAATACCTTACCAGCGCAGCCTCCATGGAGGCTGTAGAGAATGAAATTCATATATCCCTACCCATATTTTGAGCTCCATAAATTGTGAACAACTAGAAGAATCCAAACTCCATATTAACGGGCGATGCGTTCCGAATGAATCACCAAACAATCCATCCGTGGGCAGCACGCGCTGCAAACCGGAAAGACACAACTCTCAACACCGTAACAAATGCAAATGATGTCGGAATCTCATTAGCAACTAGGAAGGCATTAAGACTATTCTTAGATAACGCACGGACAGTAACGGAACGAGAGTTCGTAACAGAACCGTTAAGCCACGCGGGGTGCATCTCCACCTTTTGTGAGATGAAATCGAAAACAGAACACGCATCTTCCCACCCCGACATTCGCGGCGAAGGATACAGCAAACAAGGAAGCAGGCAAGATCGAGCTATCGCGGGATCATTCACGGGTGTGCGCGTTGACTTCTTTTCGGGCAGGTTTTGGGCAACCGGTACGGGTGGAACGCTCCGTATAGGTCACACACCGTGCTGGACGCAGCCCATGCTGCTGTGGCTCCGTTGTGACAAGGTAAGGCAGTTTGGCCGGTTGACCGCGGGCAATGCGACACGGTTGCGAGTTGCGTACTGATTACGGTGGAGCAAAATCAATATCCAGTGCTCCGGGTAGCCTTTAAGTCGCGCGGTGCGCGAGCGACATTCGAGGACGTTCCCCGCAGATGACGCCCGGTCCAAGCGGTGGGCATTCAAATTGACCCTCGGTGTGGCGCTAGATGAGAATGTCGCTGTTGAAAGCAGCACCGGGTGATCAAATATGCACGCGCTGCGCCCAAATATGTCGGAAAGGAACGGGGCGCAGCAAGGTGAAGTGGCGTATCGGTGGTGGCTTTCAATCATTTAAAATTGAGTGTCATTACGCCGCTCGCACGCGCGCTGGCGTACGGGTGTAAATGAAGAAGCGGCTTGGACGGATGGAAACCGCGACGCCCATGGATTGGCTCGTACGATGCACCAACACGCACGTTTCGAGAACTTCGCGGTACAGCCACCCGGTAACTGGTCCGTTTGCTTCTGCTCCAGCAGGTTATCGGACTGAGCCATGATGAGAATCATCTGCAGCACACCTTCCCGCGAAACGATCGTGTTACCAACATCCAGCGGGCCGAGCAGCAGCGACGTGATCGCCACCGTCACACGCACCTTCGACTCGTGATCCGGCGTCAGCAGCTTGTCCTTCACGAAATCGGCTATTTGCTCCGTGAACCGTTCGCGAGCCTCGTCGTAGTACATGTTTTCGTAGATGCGTGACAAACAAACGGTCGCGATCGTGCGCGATGACGGCGTAATGTGCATTGCGCTCTCGTACTTGTACTCCTCCAGCTCGGAGCACACGTCCATCAGCCGCAACAGACCCTTCAGTTCGACCAACCGTTCGGCCCAGTTCAGTGTCTTCCAGTGGACGTTACGAATCAGCAGCTCCATGATGGAATCACGGGCCATGCCCGTGATCGTACGATCCGTCACCGAGTACAGAAGGCACGTGAGCAGCGTTTCGATGATTTGCTGATTCTCCGCCACCAGTGCGTCAACCGGTTTGGACTCGTCCTTGTTCTCCATGCCCGAAATCGAATTCAGCACCGTTTGCATGCAGTGCTGCGAGGCCGCCACACGTTCCTCGACGCTGCAGTCCAGAATTTGCAGGAACCACGGAATGCCCAGCTCGTTGATGACCTGTTTAGTACGTTCGGCACTCTTCAGGCACACTCCATCGATGGCACGAATCGCGTTTGTAATGATGTCGTTGTTTTTCTCCACCTTCAACAACTTTCCGACACGCGTCACAATGCCCTCCTTCATCATCACATCCACACCCGCCTGCTCGCGGGCCAGCACAACAATGTTGCTCATCGCCTGCTCCCTCTTCTCCTTCGGCGCACCGATGTCGAAGGCGATCTCGAACATTTTCGTCACCTTGTTCGAGGTTTGCGCTCGCTCCCGGGCACGCTCCTGCACGATCGCGTGCAGCCGCTCCAGATGTGGCTTGATCGTCTTGTTGTTCGGATCATTCGAATGAATCGTGCGTAGGTCTTTGTACGCCTCCTCGTAACGCTGCAGCGCCTCACACGCCTGGAACCGCCGGAACAGGGCTTTTGGATCGTTCGGACAGAGCTCTAGCGAGTTCGTGCAATCCTTGTACGTGCTCTCGTACTGCTCGAGTTTAAGATAGGCAGCGGCACGATTCTTGTAAAACACCGGCAAGTCCTTGTGCTTCTCGCCGGCGTGGATCGCTTTCGTGTACCACTTGATGGCTGCCTCCCAGCAATCCTCCTTAAATTCGGCGTTTCCACGTTCTTTGAAGGCAGTTGCCTCATCCATGTCTGACGAAACTTTTTCCTCCGTTGCAACCATTTTCGGTACGGGCTTTGGTGTTGGTGGTGCTCAACTTCACACGTTCGCTTAAAAATGATTTACTTCCTGCACGATCGAACGCTGCACAATGAATCACTTGATGCTAGCGGAATCGACTGCCCTTTTATCAAATCCTAGCCACCGTTCTAGACTGTTCTCCAACTTTCTCTACGTCGTAGTGAGGCAACGTGCAATCCGGCAAAGGAAGATCGTCTAATGTCGCTGGCTAAGGAGGAAAGAAAATTGAAAATTTTCTATTTTTAAACCATTCTGCCTGCCGGAACCGCCGTCGGCCGCCACCACCCGCCCAGTTTGGATGCACAGTTCCAATCTACTAACCTATTTACAATTAACTGCGCGGAGTCAGATTGCACCACAGTTAGCTTTAACTCAACAGACAGAAACGCGCTACTGCCATCTATTTTCAACAAAATACATAGCTTTTAACTAAATTTTCCTACCAAATTCGATTACAGAAAAACAGATGTTTTTGTCGGCAAAACAACACGCACAACTCCGGAATTCCTTTGGCAAGCGAAACGACAACAAACAGCTGTCAAAGAGTGTCAGTCTGCAATGTTGACCAGCCTGGGACGACAGAACGTAAACATTGGAGTGACAGACGTCCTAGAACCGCATGCATTTCCCGTTGTAAACAAGGAAAATATTCGTGAAAATTTGTGAAAATGTCCCGACGTCCTGAACATAGCGCTCCGCCGGAGATTGTAAGCCAGTGAATGATCTCCTAGTTAGCCAATACCTCTTACATAACTCGCATATTTGCAGTTCTACAACGATGATGAAGCGAAAAAGTATACCAACAACACACGAATAATCGACATCCAGGTGCAGATGTGTGAACGTGCCATCGAACTGCTGGCACTGGATCCGGACGATGATTCTCCGCAGCTAATCCTGGATATTGGGTGCGGTTCCGGACTGTCCGGAAGCGTGCTCGAAGACCAGGGACACGTTTGGGTCGGTGTGGATATATCCAAGTCCATGCTGGACGTTGCCATCGAACGAGAGGTGGAGGGCGATCTGTTGCTTAATGACATGGGACAGGGAATGCCTTTCAAAGCAGGCACTTTCGATGGAGCCGTTTCGATTTCCGCTTTGCAGTGGCTGTGTAATGCAGATAAAAAATCACATGTTCCACCAAAGCGATTGCACCAATTTTTCAGCACCCTGTTTTCGTGTCTGGTAAATGATCCGAAGCTGTTTAGTGTAATACATTTTCTCTAACAAACTCTCTCTATCAATCTTTTTTTTTCATCGTAGACGCGTAACGCTAGGGCTGTCTTTCAGTTCTATCCGGAAAATGCCGATCAAATCGAGTTAGTCACTTCCCAGGCGATGAAAGCCGGTTTCTACGGTGGCATTGTGGTGGACTTTCCCAATTCTACCAAGGCGAAAAAATACTTCCTCGTGCTAATGACCGGTGGCGTTGCAAAGCTTCCTGCGGCTCTCGGTACCGACGAAAGTGAGAGCCGAATTGCATACAGCCGTAAGCAAGCCGAATATGCGAGGAACGCTCGTGGTAAACCGCTGAAAAAATCTCGCGAATGGGTGTTAGCCAAAAAAGAGCGGCGAAGGCAGAAGGGAGACGAAACGCGTAAAGATTCGCGCTTCACCGCCAGAAAGCGCAGCGGACGCTTCTGAGAAATAAACACTATCATCATTATAAAGCTGCAGTATACCACCATACGTTATGTTTTGGATCTGGACTTTTCAAGCACAAGAGCCCATTTGATGTTATTATTGCTCTAAAATATTTACACATAAATAATACGGCTTCACTGTAAGGAAAACCTTTTGACCCTTTGAGCCTTTCTAGGGCTCTTTTTTTGTTATCGGTTTCGGAGCGTCGTACGTGCCCTCCTGGAACACTATCACACAGTACATTATGCACAGAAAGATTAGCGGGAATATGATGTACTCGTGCTGCAATCGAGATTTGAAGATTGCCTCCCGTTCCGCCTTATTTCTGAATCGTTCTTCGGCCTTCATCTTTTGCTCGAATCTGCTACCGTAATGGCTGCGGGACCATTCGTCGAAATCGTAGATCGGTGTGCGTCCCGTCGCTGTCGGTGCTTGCGTGCGGGTCATACGCTTCTTGTAGAACCGTGTCTGGGCATCGTCCTCCGTGTGTTCCGTGGCTTCGCTCGGTGCCTCGTTCGCATACTGTCGGCCGGCCGTATGCAGGATACCCTTGTCGTACAGTTTCCGCAACCGATAGTTGCCCAGCACCTCGTACGCGGCCGTGATGTCGCGGAACTTTTCGGCCGCCAAATCGCTGCCCTTGTTTTTGTCCGGATGGTACAGCTTGGACAGTTTGTAGTACGCCTGCTTGATGTCGTTCTGTGTGGCGTGCGGGGTTACGCCGAGGGAATCGTAGTGGCTGCGAAGCGAAGCTATCGAACAGCTGATCCATCGCTTCTGCGACTCGAAGCACCGCAGAAGAACTGCCCGGGTGAGCCAGCAGTTCAATGGGTGGCCGGTTGGGAACATTTTAGGCACTGCATCTATCGCGCTTAACCATTTTCTATTCATTTATCTATGCACACAGCCGGACCGACACCTTTTCCACTACGTTCAAATTATACCAAAACAACAATTTCCCAAAGTTATGTCATGTTTATGTAAGTTGACGTTTTGTTGACGATTTGCGTTTCGAAAACGGTTGATGTTCGAAAAGCGAACAACATATTTGCATATTATTTCAAAATTAGGATCAAACGTTATTTTACAACACGTGGTGTACTAAAACGAGGCTATATAATTTTGAGATTTCATTGAAATTTAAACAGTAGTCACACTTAAAACTTAATTTAATAAAAACACTGTACAAATAACAAAAAATATATTTGCACCATTAATTGAATTTAACCAATTGATCAGAGAGAAAGAGAAAGAGTTTTTTAATAAAACTTTCAAGGATACATTTTCTATAATCTGTAAATGATGCAAGTAGAAACTACCACAACGGTAGGCATTACAACATTATGACCTTATAATTGTACAGTAGGTTGAACTCACTAGTCTTCGAAGATTTTTTTTCTGATGATGTGATAGTACTATGAGGTGAGTACGTTGATTGCATGTAATTATCCTGCAAATCATATTATGGGTAACTGTTATAGCGTACTGTTAGAACCAAGCATTAATACTTTTTTCTTCCTGCACACTCAAAACCATACAAATGCAGTTTGTTCCTCCGTGCTTCATTACCTTGAGCAGCTGGAACGAATTTGTCGGTCAAAGGAAGTTTGATTTCCGGTGTTTGTTTAGTGTGATTACTTAGCATACCCTCGAGATGGTCAAATCTGGTTAGTGTTTGCTCGTCTAGTAAACAGCGCGATGGGATGAGAGAACAAGCAAAGAGTCGCTACACACATCGCTACAGACATCCATGAACACTTATTAATCGCCTACATGGTCAACGGTGACACCGCCTGCGAATGTTATCGTCAAGTGTGAACATACCTGTACAGCGCAATGTCACCGCGTTGAGTCTCCTTTCTCTTCGTAAACGCACCGTGGACCGCACCAAAAGAAGATTATTTGACCCTCGGCGCAATCAAATTACTGTTTCGATTGCATCGCTTGAGCAATGATCCACGCTGCTTCGACGCCTGCTGCGGCCGGCATTCACCCGCGATCAAGTGCGTGATCTTCAAGCCGTTCGAGATGCGACACAGCGATGAAGATGAAAACAAACAAATACCTTACCAGCGCAGCCTCCATGGAGGCTGTAGAGAATGAAATTCATATATCCCTACCCATATTTTGAGCTCCATAAATTGTGAACAACTAGAAGAATCCAAACTCCATATTAACGGGCGATGCGTTCCGAATGAATCACCAAACAATCCATCCGTGGGCAGCACGCGCTGCAAACCGGAAAGACACAACTCTCAACACCGTAACAAATGCAAATGATGTCGGAATCTCATTAGCAACTAGGAAGGCATTAAGACTATTCTTAGATAACGCACGGACAGTAACGGAACGAGAGTTCGTAACAGAACCGTTAAGCCACGCGGGGTGCATCTCCACCTTTTGTGAGATGAAATCGAAAACAGAACACGCATCTTCCCACCCCGACATTCGCGGCGAAGGATACAGCAAACAAGGAAGCAGGCAAGATCGAGCTATCGCGGGATCATTCACGGGTGTGCGCGTTGACTTCTTTTCGGGCAGGTTTTGGGCAACCGGTACGGGTGGAACGCTCCGTATAGGTCACACACCGTGCTGGACGCAGCCCATGCTGCTGTGGCTCCGTTGTGACAAGGTAAGGCAGTTTGGCCGGTTGACCGCGGGCAATGCGACACGGTTGCGAGTTGCGTACTGATTACGGTGGAGCAAAATCAATATCCAGTGCTCCGGGTAGCCTTTAAGTCGCGCGGTGCGCGAGCGACATTCGAGGACGTTCCCCGCAGATGACGCCCGGTCCAAGCGGTGGGCATTCAAATTGACCCTCGGTGTGGCGCTAGATGAGAATGTCGCTGTTGAAAGCAGCACCGGGTGATCAAATATGCACGCGCTGCGCCCAAATATGTCGGAAAGGAACGGGGCGCAGCAAGGTGAAGTGGCGTATCGGTGGTGGCTTTCAATCATTTAAAATTGAGTGTCATTACGCCGCTCGCACGCGCGCTGGCGTACGGGTGTAAATGAAGAAGCGGCTTGGACGGATGGAAACCGCGACGCCCATAGATTGGCTCGTACGATGCACCAACACGCACGTTTCGAGAACTTCGCGGTACAGCCACCCGGTAACTGGTCCGTTTGGAATGACCCCTCCAAACCAGTGAAGTGCATACCATCACCGGTCACAATTATTGTCGACCTCTGTCTGCCACGATGGAGCTGTTACAAAAGTATAAGTGCTTCTTGTGGAAGTTTCTGAGCGTCAGTTTTTTTTCTTTCCAAACCGTCACAATCAAAGGTAAACCACCTGTTGAGCGGAGGAACGTGTTGCTCAGTACGCGTTTTTTGTGCGCTCCAACGGCGGCTCCTACCGAAAACGTGACGCAGCACAACGAGGAGGAAAGAAACATACGTATCTCCCGCCAAGGCCGGGGCCGGATCCGCGATTCTCGACTTCCCTTTGTTTTGCTCGCTTGCCCCATCAGACAGATCGATCGAGTTCTCACCATTACGAGTGCTCTTTTTTTTGTCTTCCTGTACTTTTATCACATGCACTCCACTCTCGCTCTCTTTCGATATTCTCCACCACTGTTTGCGCTTTGTTTGTGCCCAGGGTTTGTTCGCGGTTGCCACCCTCTTTTTGCATCGATGTGATAAAAAGTGTTGGTGTTTTTTTCGCTGCTTGTCCCATTCAAGCGATACGCAGTATCTTGAAACGCAATCAGGCTCCAAAAATATTCAAAATCAAACCAGCCAGCCCTCAACCCCGTCCCGAGAAACAGTGCACCAACACGCACGTTTCGAGAACTTCGCGGTACAGCCACCCGGTAACTGGTCCGTTTGAAATGACCCCTCCAAGCCAGTGAAGTGCATACCATCACCGGTCACAATTATTGTCGACCTCTGTCTGCCACGGTGGAGCTGTTACAAAAGTATAAGTGCTTCTTGTGGAAGTTTCTGAGCGTCGGTTTTTTTTTTCTTTCCAAACCGTCACAATCAAAGGTAAACCACCTGTTGAGCGGAGGAACGTGTTGCTCAGTACGCGTTTTTTGTGCGCTCCAACGGCGGCTCCTACCGAAAACGTGACGCAGCACAACGAGGAGGAAAGAAACATACGTATCTCCCGCCAAGGCCGGGGCCGGATCCGCGATTCTCGACTTCCCTTTGTTTTGCTCGCTTGCCCCATCAGACAGATCGATCGAGTTCTCACCATTACGAGTGCTCTTTTTTTTGTCTTCCTGTACTTTTATCACATGCACTCCACTCTCGCTCTCTTTCGATATTCTCCACCACTGTTTGCGCTTTGTTTGTGCCCAGGGTTTGTTCGCGGTTGCCACCCTCTTTTTGCATCGATGTGATAAAAAGTGTTGGTGTTTTTTTCGCTGCTTGTCCCATTCAAGCGATACGCAGTATCTTGAAACGCAATCAGGTTCCAAAAATATTCAAAATCAAACCAGCCAGCCCTCAACCCCGTCCCGAGAAACAGAACGCTCCAACCTCAACACCACCACCACTCACACACACACACACACACACACTCACGCGCCCACGGAACGAGCGCGCAAGTGCCTTTTTTCGCAAAGCGAAAGTCCACGCTGCGACGCGCACCACGCGGTAAGTACGCCGTTGGCGCGGTCAGGGCAAGTCAGTCAGTCAGTGTAGCTCGGCAGATCGGTTGAAGAGAACGCGCGCGCGCGTCCTCTCGTGCTCCTTTTGCTGCTCGTGATGCTGCTGAGCGCAGCAGACAAACAATAACAAGTGCGTGCAACTACCCGGTGCGTGCGGTTTTGCGCAGCCAACGACCGTCTTCCGCTTTTTGCGCTTTCCCGCGCCCGTTCCATTCGCCTGCGAGAACCTGTTTACCCCCTTTCGCTGGCTAGCCAGGCCAGCTGGAATCAAGCTGGAGCAACTGCGGCGGAGTGTTTAGCGTGTTGTTATTCTCCTGCGGAAATCGCTCTTGGTGCAAAAAGGGCATACGCGCAAAGGGTGAATCATATGTGAGAAGAGCGAAAGAGAGAGAGAGAGAGAACGAGAAAGAAAAACTCATACCAAGTGATAGTGGCAACCGTTATTGCTTGCTTGTGTGTCTCCCCACATGTTGTTGGTGCCGTGGAAGGTAATCAGGGCTAGCTAGACTCCGGCGCACACTGCACGAGAGCAACAGAGAATGCTAGCAAGCGAAGGTGGCGACGTGTTTCGCGTCCATAGCAACCTTCTCGCCCGGTGTGGTGCAATAAAGCAAATTGACAAGTGTTGACGCAGGATCTGCTGGAGCACGTGAAATCTGTAGCCCAACACCGTGAAGGGTGAATAAATGAAATTCAAGTGTGCGCACTTTACAATTATCAGTTGACCTTCCCCCGAGCACCGCCCAATTGAAGCGAAAGTGAAGCGGATCGTTAAAATTTGTATCGGAACCACCGAGCACATGACCCTCGCGGGGCCATCCGGAAACGGTGAGCAGTTCGTTGCAGGAAGATATGGCCGCAGTGTGATCAGCGATTAACCTAATTCTGCTCCATCATCCGCTATCGGGCGGGTCCCGCGATAAAGCCTATCCCCAAAACCGGCCCGTGGGTCCGAGGTAAGGGTGACGGTGGCTGACGAATCTTTGATATCTAATCTAATCGCTGCCCCTTATTTCGCGGTTTCGAAGTCTGTTTACCGTGCAGTTGTCCACTTGTTTTTGACACGTTTCTCCTCTAACTGCTATGTGCCATTCTGCAGTCCTTCCACTACACCGTGCGCAAGGTATAGCGGATGTGATACGGCGATCCTAGGTTCAGAGACCGTGATCGTGACTTCGAATCGATTGGACGGCGCAAAGGGAGCAGCACTGCGGCACAGACATATCGGGGCACAGCTTATCGGGGCGGCAGTGCCTACACTCGTCCCGAAGAGGTAAAAGCCGTTCTTCTGGGGCTGGCCCGTACAAGGGCCGAGCAAGCATAGCGCTTATGCTGAGCACGTAACGTGGAGAAGACACTCCTAGACATCTTCCGCGTCGGACAAGGAAGAGCACTGCTACGACGTCGACGACGAAGGTGATCGCGATCGTGATGGAGGTGACGATGAAGATGCAAACGCTCAGTTCTTTGTTCTGCGTCCTAACGGTAGTTTTGATGAGCTGCGGCCCGAGCGTTGTCGCGGCCTCCTACCGGCTGGGCGTGGGACGGGCGGACTGTACCGGGCCGCCGGTCGAGATTGGATTCGTGAGTATCGTGAACGTTTGCCGTGTGAGTGTTTGAATGCGCGCGTAACTAATGTTCTACCTTCCCGCCGTCAGATGGGGTACGGTGAGTTTTCGCAGTGTGGCCAAGGCATCCATCTGCGGCAGTACGCACGGGCGTTCATCTTCCAGGAGAAGGAGGAGCCGGGTGAGTCACGGCGCGTCGTGTTCGTCAGTGCAGATGCCGGCATGATGGGACACGCGGTCAAGCGTGACGTGCTGAATCTACTGCGAGCACGTTATGGAGACATGTACCGGTTCGAAAACGTGGTGCTGAGTGGTTCGCACAGTCACAGCGTCCCGTCCGGGTTCCTGATGTCCTACCTGTACGACATTGCGTCGCTGGGCTTCGTGCCCCAGAACTTCGATGCGCTCGTCGAGGGCATCACGCTGGCGATTGTGCGGGCCCATGAGAGTATGCGCGACGGGCGCGTCTTCCTGTCGGAGAGCACGATCAACGAGGCGAACATCAACCGCAGCCCCAGCGCGTACGAAAACAATCCCCGGGCGGAGCGAGAGCTGTACCGGGACTACACGGACAAGAAGCTGGTGCAGCTGCGGCTGGTGGACGACGCCGGCCGCCTGTTCGGGGCCATCAACTGGTTCGCCGTACATCCGACGTCCATGAACAAAACGAATCGCTACGTTTCGAGCGACAACGTTGGGTACGCTTCCGTCCTGCTGGAGCTAGATCGCAACGAGGTGCGGGTGCCTGGTCACGGCGAGTTCGTGGGTGCGTTCGCCTCCACCAATCTGGGCGATGCCTCACCGAACATTATGGGACCGAAGTGCGAGAAGACGGGCTTGCCGTGCGACATGCTGACGTCGTCGTGTCCGGCGGGTGCGGGTGCGTGTATAGCGTCCGGCCCGGGGAAGGATATGTTCGAGAGCACGAAGATCATCGGCACGCGGCTTTATGATGCAGCGGCGGTAAGTGTTCGGTTGCTTTTGGGAGGTCAAAACTCAGGCTGACATCTTCGTCTTGGGTTACAGAAACTGTTGCGCGCCGACGGCGGTCGCGAAGTGAGCGGTCCGATCAAGTTCGCCCACCAGTTCATCGACATGACCGAGATGAAGGTACCGTACGTGGATCCAAACACGGGCGAACGGGAAACCGTCCACGGATGCTTCCCTGCGATGGGATACAGCTTCGGGGCCGGCACAACGGACGGTCCGGGTGCGTTCGATTTCCGGCAGGCCACGCTTACCGATTCGTCGTTCTGGAATACGGCACGGGACATTCTGGCGGAACCGACGCCCGAGGATAAAAAATGTCAGGCACCGAAACCGATCCTCATCGCCAGCGGTCGGGCGAAGTTCTCGTACGAGGTGCAACCAAAGATCGTACCGACGCAGCTCCTGTTGGTTGGCGATTTTGCTATCGCAGCGGTGCCGGCTGAGTTCACCACCATGTCCGGCAGGCGGTTACGTGCCGCAGTTCGTCAGGAGTCGTTGGATGCCACCAGCCAAGAGATCACGGTCGTCGTTGCCGGTCTTTCCAATATGTATACCAGCTACGTGACGACGCCGGAGGAGTACGCCATCCAGCGTTACGAAGGGGCCTCGACGCTCTATGGACCGCACACGCTCACCATCTACCTGGAGCAGTTCCGTAGGCTGATGCGCGCGATTGCGGTCGGTGAAATGCTCGCGCCCGGACCAATGCCACCGTTCGAGGATGACAAACAGATCACCCTCTCGACGGGCGTCGTGTTCGATGGGCATCCCTTCGGTTGGTACTTCGGGGATTGCAAAGTGCAGCCCAAAGACTCACCGTACCACCGGGGTGACATTGTGAGAGCCATGTTCATTGCCGGTAATCCACGCAACAATCTGATGCACGAGCGTTCGTACTTCACCGTGGAGCGGTTGCGACCAGATTTCGAAGAATCGAACAGTCTCGAACATCGGCAGGATCGGGACGAGTGGGAAGTGATTGCAACCGATGCGAACTGGGAAACCAAGTTCAAGTGGCATCGCCGATCGACGCTGTTCGCGTACAGCGACATCGAGCTGGAATGGGAGATTCCCGACCAGGCCGATCCGGGCACGTACCGGATACAGCACTTTGGATACTGGCGATACATTTTGGGCGGAATTTATCCGTACAACGGCACGACAAGGAATTTTACGGTGGAATGAAATGCGGTCGAGAGTGGTTGAAGTTGAGTATTAATGTGCCAAATCTAGGCTGTAACTACTGCATTCTGGAACTAAGTGCTCCGATAGTGTGTTCAGTTGAGGAGGTAGTATTAGTCGAATGTGCATACGAGATACTTTGGGTTTGGGTAGCATGTAACATACAGCAAGGGCGATTTGGATCGCAAGGCAAATGGTTTGGTAACCACAAACTACGATATTCATACCAAAAAGAACCTGATTTCAGAATACGCCATAGCGTTGCTTTATGAAACAATGTCGTACGAGGGCCCAAAAACACCAGAATTCGTACGCGTTCAAGAACAACCTGCACGATAAGCATACACCGCTTATAAAACTCATCACCAATCTCAACGTGTGCGAAGTCTGTGAACACTGCAAGAGCGTCATCGACTGGAAGATCAAATACCGCAAGTACAAGCCGCTAACGCAGCCGAAATCATGCAGCAAGTGCGGAGAGCGCAAAGTGAAGCGAGCGTACCATGTTATCTGCCGTGAATGTGCCCTGGCCAATCGATGCTGCGCGAAATGTCTCAAGTCGGCGGACGAGGCAAGCATTATCCCGCCGGAACCGACGGAACAGGAGCAGGTCAAGCTGAAGGCGGAGATGGATCAGCTAATAAAATCCCTACCGGAGCGAAAGCGGCGCACGTTCCTGCGGTACATGAACCGTGGCCAGAAGAAAAAGAAACAGCGCAACGGTGGTGGTGCGGATCTGGACGATTCGGATGGGGATGAAAACGAGGGTAGAGCAAAAAAACCGAACTTCGAAATGCCGCGCACAAGGGAAGAACTGTTGGAGAAGTTCGAACAGCTTAAGCTTGCCACCGGCAAGGACGGTGATGAGGAAGACGGCGATGATGATTTGGATGACTTCAGCAGCGATGATGAAGACTATGAAGACTTCAGTGATGAAGATTTATCGAAAGATTCCGATACGAAATAAATATCGCTTTATACGTTACAATGAATTCAGTAATGTTGTTGCACTTGCATTTTGTAAGAAATTTGTGATGCTTTATTGCTAAAAGAAAATGGAGCAGCGTTAAAAAATGTGTACAAAATGGTCCTTAAACATTAGTATAAAAGCACACCGAATAGTAACATCCTTTTTCCCAGTTTGTAATAGTTTGGCTTCATCGGCTATGGAATTCCGGTCCTCTGCGCAGACTATTCGCTATCACATCGAATTACAACATTAAGCAGCATTTTCAGCCCACCGGGCCGAAGGTACTTTCACGAGCATTAGTCTATGGACAACGATTTCATCATTCGTTCCGTCGATTCTTCGATTATGGGCGACTCTTGGTTGCGGTGGCGCTCTTCGGCGAGGAAGTACGGTCTCTGTTTCTCGAACTCTTTCAGGTGGTCCTGATGCAGCTCGTCGATCGACTTTAAATCACCACCGAGATCCGACGGTAGACCGCTTTTGGGTATCCACTCCTCGTAGAACTTTTCCATATTCGCATTCGATGAGTGCAGGTAGAGCTAAAAGGATGCGATGAGTAATGTTAGCAATAACGGCATGTACTTGATACGTTGCAAAGCTTACCATGTTTAAAATTTCAGCATGAATAAATGGTTTGATGATGTAGAGAATTTTATCGAAGAACGAAACCACATTCATAACGTGTATCGCTTTCAGCTTGGCCGGCAGGCCGTCCTGCAGGTAGTTGAAAAACTTCCTCACCGAGCTCATGTTGATCCGTGTGAGATGCATAAGGCCAACGTTTTTCATATCGAAAAGGAAAATGATTCCGGGCCGTGGACCCTGCGTGTAAAGACAGGAGTCGATGGTCATGAAGTACGTTTTGATCGCCTCGTCGAAGTGATAGTTGGAAGCTCTGGAATTTTTCAATCGGTGGAAAACAACCGAATAACCACTGGGAGTTGTTGGCAGCGGGAAGTAATCTCTGCAATCGAGAAGCAACGATTATAATTGCTAGTATGCGTTTAATACTCGTCTCGTTTTACTCACTGATTCTGGAGACATTGCTGGATCGGTGCACTGAGCGGGTCACGGTTATTGAACAGCTCCGGACCATTCTTACGGGCTTCGTAGTAGATCTTGAGGACTTTGCGCGTCTCGTCAATGTTTTTGTCGCATGCGTCCAGGAAGCAGGCCAGCTGTTTGTCGGTAATGGAAGCTGGCACACCTTCGATCGGTGGACTTCGGAGCGCTTTCAGATCCTCTCTGGAAATATCTTCTCGCTCCAGGGCCTCGGTTAAATCGAAACCCAAGTCGTGTTCCATCGTGACCAGTAGTAGATAATGGGGCGTTTATCTGTGGAGAAAAACCAAACATGCGGCCACAATGAAAAACTACAACACAATCTTTAGCTAGTTTCGAACCGATAAAGGGCCATAACGAATGAAGGATAATTAGCGCGAGGGGATCCTTGATGCAAGACCTAAGAGGAAATGCGGCGTTTTAATAACTCATAATTGAGCCACGAAGGACACAGGTAGACAGTACACTGGATATCCCAATATTAAATACCGCTCATAAAACCGGCTACCGGAACGCTGGCAGTCCATTAAAAGTAACGACGATTTATTGGAGAAACATACGCGTACATCTTGCGTCCGCTTTGCTTCAACACTTTCGAAGGTCTGCTTGTAAGCGGAGATAGTTGGAGGTGGTGTGCAATATTGGCCCATAAACTATATCCATGTCATGACCAATTAGCATAGTCGTTCTTAGAACCTATCCAATAGATCCAGCGAACAGCTCACCTCACACCATTGTCAGTATCTGAAAGTTCAAACGGATGAACCACCGCCAACCGTCGTATCAACAAAGCCCGCCACTGTGTGATTCTCGGTGGAGGTAGTTGTTCAACACTGTGGCTAATCACTTCCTTCCCATCGTCCGTCGCACACACCTGACGACCACCGTGCGCCGTACCTATTATCAGCGTGAAAATAATTACAAATTCAAATACCCAGAGACGCCCTTTTCCGCACCGAAACGACCGCGTTCAGGTCACCAGGCACCAGTCAGGCGTAAGGCGTCTTGAGGATCACGGCAATAGATCGGACGCGTGATTCAACGTCACATGCGCACACGCGGCTAGGTAATGCTAATGCTGCCCGATAGCGGATCGTAACCACACAAATCGCATTGCCGCATTCGCACTGGGTGGACACATTCAACGTCATTCAATTGCCCGTTAAACGTCTGCGCTTCCTCGTCGTGCGGTGGAGATTTGGAGTGTTTTTGGAAGCGGCTTGAATAAATTTTTAACCGTTCGCTGATTCCGAAGCGTTGGCCTTCAAGGTATACTTCGAGCATAGACCGTCGAAGTAATACGGAATAGCTGTGAATTTGAATCCCTTCGAAAAGCAACAGCTGAATAACGAGAGAAGAAAGATACTTTGTTTATCGTCCGTTTTGGTTACTTGTGGGCAGTAAAAAAATAGCAAATCAACAAATCGTGTTGACGCACGTGTGTTGTTGTTCCTCGAGAGCCAATACATCCCTCTGTAAACACAAACAATTGAACTGTAATCGTTGCGAAACTAACGTGCGAAATGCTTTTAACGTTTTGTTTCCGTTGCGTTTTAGTATACGCATTTAAGCTTATTTTTAGCTGTTTCTTTATTCATCCGACAAATCAATCCGCCTCAGCAAGGCGCAGAAAACACTCTGCAGTGGGAGACACAGTTTGGAAAGCTGGTCTCCCTACTAGCAACACTTGCGCAAACCAGCAGAACACCTTTATGACGTCGTTTGCTATGCGGCAACAGCAGCAGCTAACAACCTAAGCGAACGAAGCAAAAAAGCACTTCACCTTCGTTGTGTGTCGCAGAAAGTTATGCAACATGTGTGTCTATTATGCTACTCTCCGAAAAACCGGTCGTCAACCCGATCGACAAGGGGTGCGATTGGCCTGCGACTCCGGCACGATCGGCTAGCAGATCGCAACATTCAGGTTTATCTGCGACAAATGGGGAGCTTTTTCTCAATGATGGCAACGCAAGCAGACGTCTAAGCTGTAGGAGGTCAGCGTTTAGGATGTTGACTTAACAATTCTCACCATCTCTTGGTGTTTGTTATTTCGGTAATGTTTCCACGGAAAGGTTGAAACAACACGCAGTTATTTGTCGTGCTGGTGTGAAAGACTCTAGCAAGGAGGGAGTGAAAACTATCACTTTCAGTTTGTACACCCGCTTTTGTCAATGATTATTTAAATTTATACGAACGCGTTTGGAGACATTATCAAATCATAACCAAGGACGTCAACGATACCGTTTGCCATGGACCGCGCAGCAAAGGTCATGGGAAACATCCATAATAATGACACCCAAGATCATCTTGATAGTTCGTATAATCACGGTGTAATCAAAGGCGTTGCTCAACCGTTACTTGATTATTTCGCAGGTACGTTAGTCACTGTAACTGAAATAAACACAGATACGCACATTTCATTGTTTTTCGGTGTGAGGGTGGATCATACAGTCACTTTACATTCGTGGAAGCAGTTAATGGATTAATAAAAAATCTGACATACCCACCTTCAACATGATTTTGCTTCTTATGCGCTTCAGTAAGCTACAAAATGCGATTCACTCTGCCCAGTTTGTTAAAGTCCATCTTGGATTTTAAATGTTTTGGGAACAAATATTGCATTCATCATCCATGTTTCATGATTTAATCAGTCATAACAAGATTTTTTTTTCATGTTACTTAAATTCAATACCAACTTCATATAAGCGTTTTTTTCGCTGCCCTGTTAATGTTTTGAGCGGAAGGCAGTTGCATAGGCCGGTTGCATTGCACATGGCCTTAAACACCACAGGATGTTGGTTTAAATTTCAACTGGACCGTCTTCTCCAGTTAAAACTGGTATTTTTTATATCTTTTCCGTTCATTTCTTCAGTACATCATCGTTCATATTATTGCAGCCTTTCCCTTTTTTGTAAGTTCTGCTTCTTCGTCTTCTTTGGTACATTAAGAAGGCCTCTTTGGTTGGTTGGATTTTCAATTTCTTCCTTGACTTAAATCAGTTCTTCTTCCATGTGAATATGAAATCATATGGTAGATCAAACTTTAAAATCCAACTGGACAGTAAGTAATTATGTTTAAATGAACGAAAACATAAAATTCGTATGGAAAATGAACTTTTTCGATAAAATATCCGAAGATATCTTAAACGACCTAAACAGACGGCTTAAACCTGACTCGTTTCAAGTAAACGTTTAGTAGTTTTAGTCTTTTATTCAATTTTTGTAAGACATCTCTAATGATCCTATAGAAAGAGAATTTTATAAATCGAAACGAATCTAGGCCCCACATTTCGCATTTCGTATCTTGCTTGAGTTAATACAATCCCGCATAGTCTGCATCCTCACATCAGACAAACTATAAGTTTTGACGCAACTAAAACTTATCCTTGTACCAAGAATGGTCTATTCAATCTTTATGCTCTGGTTTCGTTCTCACTCCATTTGCGTCCGGCCAATGCCAATGCAACGCTACAACCTGCACCGTAAGTCGTTCGTGTAAACAAAACATTGAACCTCACGAGCAACCAAAATCACATCGATCTCCGTTAACACCGAATATCATACGGCAGCACGATTCCACCCGCGTAAACAACCACGCACAACCTTTCGCCACTTAATCGCCCGACCCGCCCGGGACTGGGACTGGACTCCTCCGGGGCATCGATACCACTCCGCGTGTGTATGTGGTTTTTCGCGCACCAAAGTGCACCAAGTCTCGTCGCCGATTCTGGGGTTCGGTTCGACGTGGGATGGGCGGCGGAAGACGGCGGTTTGGTTTACGATTTTTCGCGATATTTTTAGCATAACAGAACCCCTTTTCCGCCCGTACGCCGTCCCACAAGCAGCTCGAAATGGAAATTGCCAATGCTACCGACGCTGCTCCCTCTGCCGATGCGATGAATGTCACCTGGCTGGTAGGTTTGATGTGGTTATTAGCGTTTAGCGAGAGTGGCATAACAGTCTCAACAGGAATGGTAAAGTACACACACACACACGCACCTTTTCGAGCAACAAAACCGACGGAACGCACGACCTGCGGACGACCTGTGCCGTACGAGAGTTAAAGCCGAACTGAACCTAACGATCGATAGGACGGAGCACCGAACGTCAGCATCTGACTCAACGACTCGCGTACCGTATGCACGTCTGAGGCTGGTGGGGGTGAAGGGACGGAGGGGGAGGGGGGTTTGTTTTGTTTTAGGGGTGTAGTCCTTGCTCGAGTAACCTCCACCCGCTGTCGCGAAGGATACGGAAGGACTCGCGGTGAGTGACATTGCGAGTCGTGGTGGGGAGTCCCGCTGACATGGAAAGTGCTTCTCGGGCAAAGTAAGCCTCTTCTAGCCTCGAGGGCACGGCGCGGTCAACCGACCGGGTTGACTGTGGGTTTCTCCTTTTTTTTTCTCACCGATTAACGATCTGTTGCGTTTCAACGCTTCTGGCCCTTGATGGTGGCTGAGGTTTACCGACTGCAACAGTGCTTGTACGAGCCGAAGCCGACCCCTTCTTAACTGCCGGTTGCACGGAATTTCTTCGTCAGCGCCGGTTGCACCAGAACCGGACGGTTTCGTCACAGCTAATCGACGGCTTGTTTTATGCTTTCGATGCAGATTATGGGCCAAATCACCATTCACTGCAAGTGGAGGTAGCGCCTGTTCGGAAGCGGTGTTGCAGTGGTTGCATTGCATTTGGTATCTCCGTTCCAGTCGCTGCGGAAGGAAACGCAACAATACTATCAATCTTTAGGAACAAAAAAGTATCTTCAGGTGTCGTTTTTTCATATCGGTTTGATTTACTACAATAATCCTCTATTATGCGTGAGCACTTGTCCCGTGGATCTGTGTATTCAGAATTGCTCAACCAACGCCGCGTATCATCGCAATGCGCATCACGTACGACGGCGAGCGGCACGTTCGAAACGCAAAATGAGGAAGCACTTTTCAGCACCAAGAAATGAGCCGAAATCTGGCTGTCGAAATCTGCTCTGTCGAATCAACAACATGTTGTTGATCGGATAAGCGAAATACTCCTGTTAAACCTTTATATCGCCAAAGGTGAACTAAAATGCACCTACAACCGGAAGCGATCGCCGTTCCGCGTGCGTTGAAAGCTTTGTTATTGCAGCTATGCATCAGAAACTAGTTTGGCATCCGTAGCGCACCTGCCGGCTGACACTGACATTGATAATGGTCGTTTCCAAATTTTCCGGTCACCAACAGGTTCAACGGCCAACGGGTGCTTTGGAGTGGGGTGGACAGACAGCGTGGCAGCCATTTGTCTGAGAAGCTTGCACGAGACGGAATGGAGAAATGAAGTAAAAATAAAATGAAACGGTTGTATCTCAATAAACGTTCTAGAAGAAGCGCTTATTACATGACAGATACATAATTGTAAAATATTTGAATACACTATGTTTTTTCCAAAAAATATGTCATGTTTATGGTGTTTCAAACATTCCAAGCCAGCTATTTGATAACTATAAGGAACAATACATCGTGATGTTCAAACACTTATATACATTCAAATTGAACTACGAACAGTTTGCGGTAGTACGAACCTCGTTGTTGTAAGTCGATCTAATCCAGCGATCGCGAGATAGATTAGATCGCTTCCAACGGTAATCCAGCGATACAGGCGATAATCCAACAGAGGGCGCCTGATCGTTCACACCGAAAGCTTGCTGGCGCTGGTGCTCCGAAAGCTCTAAAGCTTCTTGACAAAAGCTGCGATACTCGAAACCACGAACTGCTCGTCGATTCGATCGATTTATCGAATGTAATCTTTTCATTTCATTTCGGATTGATTCTGGTCGGTTCTCCACAATTGCTAGAGGATGTATTGAAAGATTTTGCCCAAAAGGAAATTTAAAGTCGTGCAGACATTTGTGAAATATTTGGGTTTTTTAACATCAATCATGTGAACAGTTTAGAAACATTCTTAATTAAAAATTCGTAGCATGTTGTAAGCCGTATTAGATCACCTTACAAGAGCAACAGTGTCAATTGAGATTGCAAATCATGCAGTATGTTCGAAACATTTTTCATTTAATTTTGATTATTATAAAATGGAAATTCACAACCGAGTAAGCCCGGGATAAGGCCAAACTACAGGGAGGAAATGCCCTGAGAACAAAAATGTCGGTCGGACATATGCATCTTCCAGCAGCGTTTTCCACGAAGCTGTCGCGTGACGACGATCAAATAATGGCCTGATCCACCGTGCCACATTTACGCACACGTGTTAAGTTCGCAATCCACAGCCCGAGCTGGCCCCCTTCCCAGTGCGCAGAGCGCACACATCAACACTCGAGCGTCGAGCTTTCGTTGGGCTTCAGGTCGGCCCATCCCCCCACCCCAGCCCCCAACGATGTTTGCATCGCGCGAAAAAAAAAACAACAAACCAAACCGCACGACCCTTGCGTTTGCGTGTGCCGCTCAGACTCCGCGATCAGTTTGATCGTGCCCAGCGTCGAAGCAACACCGTCGTGCCTGTTGCGCTGCTGCTTGTCTTCGCTTTCGTTTTCGCGCCATATGCTCTCGGTGGAGCCCGGTATTCGGTGGAATTTGCCTCGCGGACGGTGTGTGTTTGTGTGTGTGCTTCGAGCTTGTAAGTGTCCGATCGAGAGGGGGGGTGGGATCCGTCGAACCGTAAAGAAAACTCGTTGCGGTGGAGCGAGGAAAAGTGTCGCTCTCGAGACTTTCTCCCGTGCACGGGCTTTCGATGCACTCGAGAAAAAGTGCATCGCAAACTGCCGTTAGGTTTGCAAGCCAATCTGTGCTTAATGTTAATGTGTATGTGTGTATGTGTGTGTGTTAGTACTTTGAACGTCGTAAGCTGGTTTTTGGGAGAAATTTGATCAAAAAATATCAGAGTGTTTGGATCGGTGTTACTAGGAAAATTCCAAGAAAAGATCGTATGACCATAATGTGTTTAATAAGCACACAAAGCTGAATCAAAGTGATGGTGTATTTATGCTAATGTGTTTAAAAACTAATACCAATATTCTTTTTTTATATTTTAAAATCCATCAGCACGTATGTATCAAACTATGCAGCAAATGTTAAACGACATTGAACATTTAAATACCGCTTTGAATACCTAGCCTAACATTCCTGCACGACAAATCCTCAACCAAATGCCTTGCACTCTTGCGGATGCCTCGAACGAAAGGCGAAAGTGAACGCAAGTGAAAACAAGTCGTGCTGGAAGACTTTGTAGGCTTTTGTTATGCTTCGCCGTGGTGAAAGATGCACGAAGAGCTATCGGAAAGAATGCAAGAGTGATAGGAACTGGGAAATGGGTGGGAAATCGGTGGATAATATTTGCGGCTAAAGCGTAATCATCATTCCAGAAACGCACTTAAGTATCTTTGGTGATTTATCTGCATACTTTCACGCAGCGTAAGCTTGTAAAGTATTTCATGCTGAATAAATGGCCACTGGTACTTTGTTGTGTTTGTTATGGTTGACTTAAGTAACAAACGATCTTTCTAATACGATAGTGCCCCTGGAAGACTATTTTCATAATAGACTCACTCACACTTACAGCTATCATTCATCATTTTGTTTCATCTCGTCTGCAACAACGGCAGTAATCACCGGGAGGCGACCCACTTTCACAAACAACACCGCTAATGCACCGCGAATAGTGGTGGTGGCGAATAGTTTCCTCGGTGAATGCACTTTTTTCTTCGCTTGCAATGAAAGCATCGCTCCATTTTCGGAGCCAATTATCAAATAATATTGATAATTGTCTTGGCCGCCCGGCGCGAAGCTGGCGTGGATTGTTGCGACGCAACGTAGCGAGCTGCTGCGCTGTTGCAACCTGATCATTACACTGTCGTTTTCCAGCATCTTCCAATCGTGGGGTCGAGTGTAATTATCGGGTTGTGTGCGTTGTTGGTGGATGGCAGGTGTTACTTCTTATCCAATCGCACAAATTGGCAATAGAACGGTTCTGTTGTAACGATGTCATTACGCCGGACGTTGCAACTGAAGCGACAGATTTTAAGGGTGTTGCTTAATTAACACGAAATGAAAATTATATTTCCCGTTTCATCCTATCACAGTGTTGCCGTTTGTGTTCGTTGTTGAACGCAAGTCTTTTAATGAACATTGTTCGCGGCTAACACGGTTACAATGATAATTTCGTGTCTTTGAGGAGTTATGTTAGTAATAGTGATACTTTACAATACACTTAACGTACATGCGTACGGTTCAGTTTGTAATTAGTGCTGCATGGTACAGATTGCAAGATCAATTTTAAAGTAATGGACGACTTACTGAGTCCTTATCGAATGAACCTGGGACGTAGAAAGTCAGCAGTGGCAGTATAAAACCGCCAAAAGGTTAAT
>KZ072114.1:69967-81666 GCA_002091845.1 Anopheles cracens
CACTACCACCATCACCATCCCCACTACGCTTCTGCGATACAAGTTTCACGCGGTGGCTATATTTGGCTATACATTTCTCTGGCGAACTTCGCTGGAAATTGGGACGACCCGCGAGCGGAGTCAGTCCAACTCCACTGACACTGTGGCACTTGCTGTGGGCACGATGCTGCTCCTACTACTGCTGTGTGACACGGGGCTTGTGTGCTGTGCCTGTGTTTGTGAGTGTTTCGAGCAGGGGACGACGAAAAACGCTCAACCCGCGAATGAAAGCTGAACCCCGCACGCTGGAGACGGGCGCGAGTTGTGGAAAATCGGAATTCAGCGTTTTTCTCACTTTTCTTCGCCGCCTTTCCACGCCAGCTCTGGAACCTGACGGAAGCAAACACTTTCTATCGACCAAGTCTGACGAACACAACGATCATCGCACGCATACACGTGCACGGCAGCACACAGCACTCACACAGCGACAACACTCTCATTTGCCAGCAGCAGGGAAGTGCTTTTTCACCACGGCTGTACGGTGCACGGTGTGTCGGTAGGCCGTTTCCTGTTAGCCCCGCAGCAGCAGGCGATGGAGCTTGCCGTTGAAGAAGAAAAACTTCACCTTCACCGAAGAAAACTAATCCGTTGCGAGCGCCTAATGGGCGCATCTGGCGCACGGCTTCCGAAGGCGCGTCCGAGAGCAGCAGGAGTAGCAGGATTGATTGATTTAACAAACTTGCCACCACACACGCTCGCACTGTCCACCGCACACCCCGCACACTTTCTTTCACTTCCTGCGCCCACCCGTCCCCGCGCTCGGCACGAGAGAAAAAAAACACCCCGTTTGCAAAATCCGAAAAGGAGTCGGAAACTGGCAACTGGAAAGCTAACCGTCACGGCGGCCGTCCCCGTCCGCCACCTCCAACACCTCCGTCCCTGCGGGAGGGGGCCGACGATTTTTGTGCGAATCGAATGGCGGCAGCGACACCAGTTGGAGCTGGAATTTGGGTCACTTCTCTACGCACCACTGGCCACTGGAACCGTGCAACTCTTTCTGAAGCCGTGCGCGCTCCGTCCCGTCGGCTGTGGGTGCCCTTTTCGCGGGTTCGCGCGAACGGGGGCTTGATGTCGGCTGTCCGTTCTTGTGTGTGGCGCGAGTGCCGCGACCGACGATCGGGGCGCCCCCTAGCGCCGAGTGCCGCGTGGCTTCTCCAACTCCAGTCGGATCCGGGGAGAGAAGAGCAGCGCGGGGGCCGCCTCAACACGTCACGGTGTTATGCAACTGCAGACGAAAGGCAACCCCGACACACACACACACACGCGCGCGCACACAACCTGCCGATGAAGCGCTCACACGGGCGCTGTCCTGCTTGCGCCCGTGGGTGGCGTTCACGTGGCGTCTCATTCGACCTTTTCGGGATTCTTTTATTTTGATTCAATATTGAACAAAAGCTTGCATGCGTTCGTTGCTGCTGCTGCTGGTGCTGCTGAGAGCAAATTCTAGCGACGGCGCATTAGAACACTTTCGGGGCGTCTCTCACGAGCGGCGTAGAGTGTAGTGTCAGTGTGTTCGTAAATGTTTAATAAAATGAAAAAAATGGCACAAATTTCGCAAAATTTTGGCCATTTTGCGAACAAGGCCCCACAAAATCGATCCTGCCTTGATCCGCCATCGTATTTCACTATGAGCCATTTATGACAGAGTGACAGTAGGTGCACGTGTTCCTTCAAAAATTACCAACCACAGTAAGCATATCCGTCATAGCAATCATAGCAGTCAAGCTTTTCCAAATGAAAATTCATTTAAAAAAATAAGTTTACAACATTTACTGTAACAATATATGTTATATTTTCTGTTTTTTAAACCACTCCCTCAGTACTGACGACTGTTTTTGCTTCGTTGTCTTTATTTACAATTCCAACTAGAACGTGGTTCCTTTCGTGGCACTCCAAACGGTCACACGGAGATACATTCAGAAGAAAAACAATCAAACCTGACCTTACGACTAGGGATTAAAATAGCAAACACATACATAAAACCGCAGGACGCGATCGTTAACGGCGCGCTAAGCGACCGGTCGTCGGTTTAATCGCACACTCGTTAAAACCAGGAAAGATTAGTCGCCTTGTCTACATAACAATCACCCACCCATATGTCGCATCTTTTGCTCTCTTTCCACTAAATCCCGATAATATCACTTTGGCGCCTGTTCGGCCGCTAATCGATCTCCAACCCCCGAAACGCCTTCACCGGCGGTTTGATGGCGCTCGAGGTGGAACCTTTCTGCTTGGGCGCTTCCTTCAGCGCACAGGAGTCCATCAGCCACTCGCGGAACTCCGTCTCCAGGCGCTTCTTCTGCTCTGCGTGCATCGTGGCGACCTCGTCGAACGGACCGCCAAAGTCCTGGAATGGGAGAGCATAGGTTGTGAGCCTGCCGCACGCCGAAAGCAACCCACTCCCGGTAGCAAACCTTCGGCAGGTAGTCAACGCCGACGATCTCCTCCGGACCGGCGGTGGTGAACTGCAGCAGCCCGAGCAGCTCCGACTTGATCAGCGGCTTCACCAGCGCCATCACCTGGTTGATGAAGGAGGCCGTGTGCACGATGTAGATCTTCTTCAGCCGCACCGGGTGCGCGTCCTGGATGTAGCTCATGAACACGCGCAGCGGCCCGAACTGGACGCGCGCCAGATGGCCCAACCGGACGCCCTTCATGTCGAAGATGACGATGTACCCCTCCATGATGCCGTCCACGCTGATCTGCGCGTCGTTGAACATGCAGAACGACTTCACCGCCTCGGCGAAGTTCATCTTCGACGGGTCCGTGTCGGACAGGCGGTAGTACAGCAGCCGGTAGCCCTCCGGGGTCGTCCGTGGCAGGGCCACCATGTGTCTGCGTGTGCGGAAATGGAACGGTAAGCGAAGGTTAGATCCGGTTCGATCGCTCTTAGAGGGTGCCGGCCGGACACTTACGTAGCGTTCAGGGTCATTTGCACGCCCGAGCTCATGATGTCTCGGTTGTCGAATATTTCGGGTGAATTGGCGTGAATCTGTGCGTACTTCTGTAGCGCTTTCTTTGCATCCTCAACGTTCCAGAGGCAGGCGTGCAGGAAGAGGTGCGCGTGGTTCTTCGAGAAACCGGGAAACCGTGGTTGATCCTTCATCCTGCGAGGAAAGAAAACGTGATGCGGTTAGGCTTTGTTTCTTCTTGCTTTTTTGCAGGATAGTCAGTCCTTGTACGGGAAATGTTCAGAATGGATTGTTGCATGATTGAATATTCCAATTTCATCTTGTTATATGGTTTAATTATTGCAAAATGTAAAGCAAAATTAAAATGCATGTTGTATGATGGATTTTTTACATGTATTAGTATCATCAGTTTATATTGTTTCCATAAAATTATCTTTATTTTACGATGTGTTGGGTTGTTTGCAATTCATTTTATCTGTTTTTTTACAAGTTTGCAGACGTACTCAATTATGAGAGGAACAAAACTAAGAAGAATATGAAGAAGAAGAAGGTGACTACAAGGAAAGAAGGTGTTTGACAGTCGAAATAAATCAATAAGATGTTTTCAATATTTTTATTTCATTTCTATTTTGATTATTTAATAAAATTTCAATTATGGTATTGGCCAATCTGTATTGTATTGTAAATCTGTTCTGCGAGTAAGAAGATGTTAGATTTCGTTTTATCTTTCATATGTATTCTAACTTCACTTTTTTAATGTATTGGATTGTTTTCTGATCAATTTTAAACTTTTTACTAACTCTAGTACTATTATAAAGAGAAAGCTTTAACGATCAAAGGAAATTAATAAGAATTTTTCAATATTTGTAGTTTGTTTTTATTTCGTTTTTATTTATTTATTTTATTTTATTTTATTTTACATTTTATAAAAACATTGTGGTATTTATCACTATGGCATATTGAGCATTTTTAATAAATTGTTTAGTTTTTAAAAGCCTTTTGACGAAAAAATACCTGATTTTTACGTATAAAACACAAATATAGAACAGTTTTATATATATATTCGTATGCAGCATAAACCTTCAGCGCAATTCGAGCAAGCTTATCGTAGATTTGTTTACCATCCGAATTATATATTTCATGACTGTAGAGTTTCGTTTCTCACTCGTGTTATGTCCAATGCATTTTTTTTAATCCAATTACCTTCTATGTTCCATTTTTATCCGTGTAAACGATTCTATTTGCCTTTTGGATTTCAGTCAAACCAGTCAATTTCAGACAGTAAAATTGGACACAGTCTGTTTGTATACACCAAATGTGACCAACAAGGTCCGTGTCGGACAGGCGGTAGTACAGCAGCCGGTAGCCCTCCGGGGTCGTCCGTGGCAGGGCCACCATGTGTCTGCGTGAGCGGAAATGGAACGGTAAGCGAAGGTTAGATCCGGTTCGATCGCTCGTAGAGGGTGCCGGCCGGACACTTACGTAGCATTCAGGGTCATTTGCACGCCCGAGCCCATGATGTCTCGGTTGTCGAATATTTCGGGTGAATTGGCGTGAATCTGTGCGTACTTCTGTAGCGCTTTCTTTGCATCCTCAACGTTCCAGAGGCAGGCGTGCAGGAAGAGGTGCGCGTGGTTCTTCGAGAAACCGGGAAACCGTGGTTGATCCTTCATCCTGCGAGGAAAGAAAATGTAATGCGGTTAGGCTTTTTTTCTTCTTCCTGTTTTACAGGATAGTCAGCCCTTGTACGGGAAATGTTCAGAATGGATTGTTGCATGATTGAATATTCCAATTTCATCTTGTTATATGGTTTAATTATTGCAAAATGTAAAGCAAAATTAAAATGCATGTTGTATGATGGATTTTTTACATGTATTAGTATCATCAGTTTATATTGTTTCCATAAAATTATCTTTATTTTACGATGTGTTGGGTTGTTTGCAATTCATTTTATCTGTTTTTTTACAAGTTTGCAGACGTACTCAATTATGAGAGGAACAAAACTAAGAAGAATATGAAGAAGAAGAAGGTGACTACAAGGAAAGAAGGTGTTTGACAGTCGAAAAAAATCAATAAGATGTTTTCAATATTTTTATTTTATTTCTATTTTGATTATTTAATAAAATTTCAATTATGGTATTGGCCAATCTGTATTGTATTGTAAATCTGTTCTCCGAGTAAGAAGATGTTAGATTTCGTTTTATCTTTCATATGTATTCTAACTTCACTTTTTTAATGTATTGGATTGTTTTCTGATCAATTTTAAACTTTTTACTAACTCTAGTACTATTATAAAGAGAAAGCTTTAACGATCAAAGGAAATTAATAAGAATTTTTCAATATTTGTAGTTTGTTTTTATTTCGTTTTTATTTATTTATTTTATTTTATTTTATTTTACATTTTATAAAAACATTGTGGTATTTATCACTATGGCATATTGAGCATTTTTAATAAATTGTTTAGTTTTTAAAAGCCTTTTGACGAGAAAATACCTGATTTTTACGTATAAAACACAAATATAGAACAGTTTTATATATATATTCGTATGCAGTATAAACCTTCAGCGCAATTCGAGCAAGCTTATCGTAGATTTGTTTACCATCCGAATTATATATTTCATGACTGTAGAGATTCGTTTCTCACTCGTGTTATGTCCAATGCATTTTTTTAATCCAATTAATTTCTATGTTCGATTTTTATCCGTGTAAACGGTTCTATTTGCATTTTGGATTTCAGTCAAACCAGTCAATTTCAGACAGTAAAATTGGACACAGTCTGTTTGTATACACCAAATGTGACCAACATGTTGCCCTTTTATTTCAAACGACACTCCATCAACTGCAATCAGTTTTCGTTACGGTTCCGGCGAAAGGCAACAGTGGGAGAGCGAGGGCAATCCGGTGTTAATAATTTCAAATATTCATTTCCTTCCCGCGTGTAGGAGCGAAAGTTAATAGGACGCAAACGGTCGTTCGACCCGCCACGCGTCTCGGTGTCGCAGCAGGACAGCAGCAGGCGCCCCGGCTGGCGAGCCCAGTGAAAACAAGCCCTCGGTGTGCGGCCCACCCCAGTGCCAATAATGACCACTTTATCACATCCCTTCAAAGACAGCCCGGAGCCGCTGGAAGTGCCCAAAGAGCATGCCGCCAACGTGGACGCACTGTACGAATGGTAAGTGCGGAATTTCTCTCGGTTTGATGACTTCATTTGCTTGATTAAATGCGGGACGGCGTAAGCGGACGGTGGCGCGTAAGGCCCAACGATACAATCATTTCCATAGAGTGTTGGTTTTGGTGAATCGGTGTTTTTTTCTCGACAATTTCGCCCCGACACGGGTCGCACTGTATCGTGTGCTGAATTATTCAGCTGAATGTAGAACAGAGCGAAATTCGCATTACATTGCTCACAAATACTTAAAATGTTGTAGAAAGAGCCGATGAAGCGTTACGAGGGGACGGTGTTAAAATTCTCCTTCCAGATAGAACACGATATTACAAATTAATAGTTTTCCCTTTCGGAGAAAACGACTGGCTTGTGAGTGTGCTCAGATCTGTCATGCACTCATGTTGGTCACATTTGGTGTATACAAACAGACTGTGTCCAATTTTACTGTCTGAAATTGACTGGTTTGACTGAAATCCAAAATAAAAAAAAACTGAAAATAACTTCAATCAAAGGTAACAAATTTAATTGTGCGTATCGCACACAAGCGCATGTTCATCCTCTTGTGCCGATAAGCATCCAATACCTAGAAGTATAAATCGTCGTTCACCACGGCTGAGATAAATGGTAGACCTCAGCCGATGGCCTGTGCCTTCCGAGAATTCCTTAGCACGCCCGGTTCGTGCCACGTTCGGTTCGCAACCAGAGATGATAGTTTCGTGATTGGAGGGGTCGTAAAATATGAATGTTTCCCAGATGGTTCAAGAATTCACTGTGCTTAGCGTATTATCCACTTAATCTCCCAGCAGATTGAAGGTCTGTTAAGCTTTTAAATTACGGTTGAATTAGTTTAATTCGCTTCATACTAATGCGTTTCTCGAATTCGACGCCCTCTTTTCAACTTGCAACCGCATTTGGTTTCAAAAATTGCTTGCTAAATTGTGTAAAAATCTGTGCAATACATCAGTTTTGTGTACATCATAACACTTATCTTCATTGCAACAGTTAATTAGTTAATTGATCCATCCTTGTTCGGCAGGGTTCCAAAGTCAATCTGCTTGATTATTCATTCAACCCGTACATGGTATTAGAGAGAAAAAATGCGTACAAAACTTTTCACACCTTCTCACGTGGAGGTCACCGGCAGCATCGCCGAGTGACAGAGCCAGCCACCTGTTAGCACCGACCCACACCACCACGATCGCACACAGCCCCACGCGGAAGGATGCTGCCAGCGATAATTGTCACCAGCGGCGTAACTTTCCGCGCTCACGCACGGTGCCGGGAGCGAAACTTTCCATTTCTTCGCATCTTTGCCCGTGAGCGAACCAATTCCGCGCTATCCGGCTACGGTGCATGTGTAATTCGAACACATGCACACATGGGCGTATGTCTGCGCCCGTGCCAGACTGAAGACGCCGAATAGTTTAGCGCGAACGTAGTACGAAGCAGTGGGGATACAGAGAGTGTGCGTTGCTGGGGGCACCGAACACAACCAGTCCAGCGATACACCTGCGTAATAGCATAATGAAGCTCCTTTCATACCTCATCGTGCTTCATGGGTACCGCGAGGCAAGAAAGCTGGCAAGTAACGTCTAACACCATCCGCCTAGGGAAAAGGGGGCCGCACTGTTGTATTAAAGAAGTTGTATGTGTAAATGTTGCGTGGAGTGCGAAATATTCTTAATAAACACACAATCTCCGTGCGAGATACTCATAAGCAACAGGTGAAATAAAAATAATCAGCCCATATTCCCATAAGCAACTCTTAACTTTTTGAAGAAATCACCCGGCAAACTTTGTCCCTAACGAACCGTTGAAACTCTAACTTCTGATCTGTTCTGTTTCAGTCACAGTAGGATAATAAGAAGAAAATAGGATTACTTATCTTATTTTGTGTTATCATCATTGTGTTAGCATCATGATATTGTGTTTTTTTAAATAAGATAATTGAAATGTTGTATCTTACCAAACGTCATTCATTATTATTCCAACAATTCTTCCAACTCATGGCCCACGAAAAGATTTGGTAGTTATTGTTTAATCTAATAATTCAATGTTTTTGCTTTAGAATCAAATTATAAACAAACATCGTACAAATAAAACAATTATTAATCTAGATACCTACAATTTTATAGATTTTTTGTTGTACTCAATAGAAAATAGAGACATTGAGAAACAGAACAAAGAGTATACCAACAGTAGAAATATGAAGATAGTTAAGCGAATAGCTAAAATTGTCATTTCAGATTTGTTCCAGTGAAGGTAATGGTTGAACACAGAGTAAAAACATGTGAAAACTGCCAAACTAGCACCAAGGCAAAATGTAAGTCTGCAACCTTGGCTGAGAGAACTTTCTCAAGCTTTAAATCTTAGCCGCGACCGACACAACTTCGACATAAAAGAACAATAAATCATGTAAATCGACCAAATCGTTTATGAGTTTTATCGAGACATTTTAAAAGCCTATCGTTTTTTTATTTTATTGAAATGAATTTATGTTAATGTCTTAATTAACAGAAATTGCAACACATCCCAAATTGAAGGCTTCCCTTCCATTCATTACTTTTTTTTTAAATTATGTATTCAATTTTTTTTTATCCCTCCCAGTATCGAACGGTTCCAACTAAAACCAAAGTTATTGTGGCAAATCGAAAAGGGAACTAGCCACATTTCTTCGAAGCAAAACGGTACGTGCTCTCGGTTTATGTAAGGAAATCATCAACATCATCAACCACAAAAAAAACGGGTTAAAATCATACCCAAACTACAGACAGCCGACACATGGGCAAAGAGAAGGTACAGCCGGCAAATTCGGTACTGCGGTCGCGTGTTCACAATTCACTTTCATACCCACCCCGTTCACTCCAACCGATCCGTCCTCCGGGGGAGGTTATGTGAATCGTGCTTTCATCCCTCCCTCCACCCCATCCACGCCAGTAGTTGTACTTGTCCAAAAATTAATGTTCCGTCGACCTCGCGCGGATTACGTTACCTCTTGCAAGTACGACGGCCGACGGTATTGGGGAGAACTGTTCAGTACCGTACGCTCGGGCCAGCCTTTTCTTTAGCCCGGCCGCAAACAGTATCTTCCTGCACGTTTGGTTCGCGCGCGAGGCGCTAACGAGCGGTTACGCAACCTTTTTATGCATGAATTTGGTGTTTTGTTGGTGGTGGTGGTGGCCGTTGTTTCGGCGATGTGGGGCACAGTTTTCACGCTCCCGGCCCGGCGGCGAGTCATTTATGCGGATTGATTGTCAGGTGCGCTCATCTCATTGGAGGCGTAATTCAATATGGGAGGTGGGATTTTAACTTTCGGCTATCTGGAATGTGTTCATCTGAAGTTAATTCGAATCAATCATTAAGAACATTCAAACAGAAAAGTTGCACAAAACATGTACATAGGAACAGTGTGGTGTTTATACAAAAAAAAACACGCAACAAAACACACAAACCCCCCAAAACCTTGAAGTGTCGAATGCTTGAGACAAACTTCAATGGGAGGTTTCCGCGTCTCAAGTAATCCGCGTTCAAATAAGCTCCATTGGATTACGCAATCGCGCGTACTTGGATCACTCAGTGATGTGCGATCTGAAGAAGCCTTTTTTCGTGGATTGCTCAGCATCCTAGTGCCAAGTCATCGCATCCACCAGGTATCGCTATCCAGCTGATCGTTTCTGATTTATGTACCGCACGGTATCTCGATTGACGCAAATCGAACCGAATGCCGCATGATCTCCGGTTCGGAGAGGGAAGAGATGTAACGGCGATCGTAATGGCTCACACGTCCCCACAACAACCTTCATCTGAGGTCAGCGGATTACGATGGGGAGGCGCCGGCAATAGCCGGAGCGTTGCCTCCAGCGTGTTTGTATTGTTGCTTCTGTCGTTAGATCTGCCTCCATAAAGTCCTCGCGCACATTCTAATTGTACGTGCGGCCCAAACAGGTTCCTCGTAATGACGGGGTAGAGTTGCGGGAAGTTGTTTTGAGTGAAACTAGTGCATTGATTTGAAGGCTAGCACCGTGCAATCCAGCTACTGATAAGACGTTCGAAGCATGGTCTAATGATAGCCTCCCAAAGCGTTGCGGCCAATAGAAAGCCCACGCACCGACCGGGCCAAGGTTGACAGCTGGACAGCTTTTACTCACGCGCCAAGTAGTTTAATAACAATATCAAAGCGCGCGGTGCGAAGTAAAGTTCATGCAAACCAAAACCTGAACATTGACCCACATCACCCGCTCGATCGGTGCGCTGCGTCGAGCATCGAAAGCATCGCATTGTAGCGCTCTCGGTCTTCGCAACGAAAGTACGGTTACATCATGCCCCATCCCCACCCACCGGACCGACCGATCCGAAAGGGTACGCGGCGCATGTACCAGCCCGTAACGTTGATCAGCGCAGCTCGGTGCAAACAAACAAACCCGAAAGAACAAGGTTAGGTGCCCATCGCGGTTGCAGCAGCAGCAGCAGCAGCAGCAGACCCCATCCACGCCAGTAGTTGTACTTGTCCAAAAATTAATGTTCCGTCGACCTCGCGCGGATTACGTTACCTCTTGCAAGTACGACGGCCGACGGTATTGGGGAGAACTGTTCAGTACCGTACGCTCGGGCCAGCCTTTTCTTTAGCCCGGCCGCAAACAGTATCTTCCTGCACGTTTGGTTCGCGCGCGAGGCGCTAACGAGCGGTTACGCAACCTTTTTATGCATGAATTTGGTGTTTTGTTGGTGGTGGTGGTGGCCGTTGTTTCGGCGATGTGGGGCACAGTTTTCACGCTCCCGGCCCGGCGGCGAGTCATTTATGCGGATTGATTGTCAGGTGCGCTCATCTCATTGGAGGCGTAATTCAATATGGGAGGTGGGATTTTAACTTTCGGCTATCTGGAATGTGTTCATCTGAAGTTAATTCGAATCAATCATTAAGAACATTCAAACAGAAAAGTTGCACAAAACATGTACATAGGAACAGTGTGGTGTTTATACAAAAAAAAAACACGCAACAAAACACACAAACCCCCCAAAACCTTGAAGTGTCGAATGCTTGAGACAAACTTCAATGGGAGGTTTCCGCGTCTCAAGTAATCCGCGTTCAAATAAGCTCCATTGGATTACGCAATCGCGCGTACTTTTTTTTTAAATTATGTATTCAATTTTTTTTTATCCCTCCCAGTATCGAACGGTTCCAACTAAAACCAAAGTTATTGTGGCAAATCGAAAAGGGAACTAGCCACATTTCTTCGAAGCAAAACGGTACGTGCTCTCGGTTTATGTAAGGAAATCATCAACATCATCAACCACAAAAAAAAAATAAAAACAAGCTCTTTTCAGACAATGATGTCTTCTCCGATTGCCACACCTCCATTCATTTTTTCAGAGGGTATTATTTAAAAATAAACTAAAAATATCAATCATTATATTTAAGAACTATAACCATATTTGAATGAGAAGAAAAAGATCTTTAATGGTCTATACATACATATTTTTCAAAAAAATAGTTGACAAATGACAAATCCTAAATTCTAATATCGGTGCTTCATTGGATTTAGAATAGTTCTTTTAACAAGGTTTTTAACTCAAGTCCTAAT
>KZ072114.1:81676-110601 GCA_002091845.1 Anopheles cracens
ATTAACCTTTTGGCGGTTTTATACTGCCACTGCTGACTTTCTACGTCCCAGGTTCATTCGATAAGGACTCAGTAAGTCGTCCATTACTTTAAAATTGATCTTGCAATCTGTACCATGCAGCACTAATTACAAACTGAACCGTACGCATGTACGTTAAGTGTATTGTAAAGTATCACTATTACTAACATAACTCCTCAAAGACACGAAATTATCATTGTAACCGTGTTAGCCGCGAACAATGTTCATTAAAAGACTTGCGTTCAACAACGAACACAAACGGCAACACTGTGATAGGATGAAACGGGAAATATAATTTTCATTTCGTGTTAATTAAGCAACACCCTTAAAATCTGTCGCTTCAGTTGCAACGTCCGGCGTAATGACATCGTTACAACAGAACCGTTCTATTGCCAATTTGTGCGATTGGATAAGAAGTAACACCTGCCATCCACCAACAACGCACACAACCCGATAATTACACTCGACCCCACGATTGGAAGATGCTGGAAAACGACAGTGTAATGATCAGGTTGCAACAGCGCAGCAGCTCGCTACGTTGCGTCGCAACAATCCACGCCAGCTTCGCGCCGGGCGGCCAAGACAATTATCAATATTATTTGATAATTGGCTCCGAAAATGGAGCGATGCTTTCATTGCAAGCGAAGAAAAAAGTGCATTCACCGAGGAAACTATTCGCCACCACCACTATTCGCGGTGCATTAGCGGTGTTGTTTGTGAAAGTGGGTCGCCTCCCGGTGATTACTGCCGTTGTTGCAGACGAGATGAAACAAAATGATGAATGATAGCTGTAAGTGTGAGTGAGTCTATTATGAAAATAGTCTTCCAGGGGCACTATCGTATTAGAAAGATCGTTTGTTACTTAAGTCAACCATAACAAACACAACAAAGTACCAGTGGCCATTTATTCAGCATGAAATACTTTACAAGCTTACGCTGCGTGAAAGTATGCAGATAAATCACCAAAGATACTTAAGTGCGTTTCTGGAATGATGATTACGCTTTAGCCGCAAATATTATCCACCGATTTCCCACCCATTTCCCAGTTCCTATCACTCTTGCATTCTTTCCGATAGCTCTTCGTGCATCTTTCACCACGGCGAAGCATAACAAAAGCCTACAAAGTCTTCCAGCACGACTTGTTTTCACTTGCGTTCACTTTCGCCTTTCGTTCGAGGCATCCGCAAGAGTGCAAGGCATTTGGTTGAGGATTTGTCGTGCAGGAATGTTAGGCTAGGTATTCAAAGCGGTATTTAAATGTTCAATGTCGTTTAACATTTGCTGCATAGTTTGATACATACGTGCTGATGGATTTTAAAATATAAAAAAAGAATATTGGTATTAGTTTTTAAACACATTAGCATAAATACACCATCACTTTGATTCAGCTTTGTGTGCTTATTAAACACATTATGGTCATACGATCTTTTCTTGGAATTTTCCTAGTAACACCGATCCAAACACTCTGATATTTTTTGATCAAATTTCTCCCAAAAACCAGCTTACGACGTTCAAAGTACTAACACACACACATACACACATACACATTAACATTAAGCACAGATTGGCTTGCAAACCTAACGGCAGTTTGCGATGCACTTTTTCTCGAGTGCATCGAAAGAACTCTCGTACGGCACAGGTCGTCCGCAGGTCGTGCGTTCCGTCGGTTTTGTTGCTCGAAAAGGTGCGTGTGTGTGTGTGTACTTTACCATTCCTGTTGAGACTGTTATGCCACTCTCGCTAAACGCTAATAACCACATCAAACCTACCAGCCAGGTGACATTCATCGCATCGGCAGAGGGAGCAGCGTCGGTAGCATTGGCAATTTCCATTTCGAGCTGCTTGTGGGACGGCGTACGGGCGGAAAAGGGGTTCTGTTATGCTAAAAATATCGCGAAAAATCGTAAACCAAACCGCCGTCTTCCGCCGCCCATCCCACGTCGAACCGAACCCCAGAATCGGCGACGAGACTTGGTGCACTTTGGTGCGCGAAAAACCACATACACACGCGGAGTGGTATCGATGCCCCGGAGGAGTCCAGTCCCAGTCCCGGGCGGGTCGGGCGATTAAGTGGCGAAAGGTTGTGCGTGGTTGTTTACGCGGGTGGAATCGTGCTGCCGTATGATATTCGGTGTTAACGGAGATCGATGTGATTTTGGTTGCTCGTGAGGTTCAATGTTTTGTTTACACGAACGACTTACGGTGCAGGTTGTAGCGTTGCATTGGCATTGGCCGGACGCAAATGGAGTGAGAACGAAACCAGAGCATAAAGATTGAATAGACCATTCTTGGTACAAGGATAAGTTTTAGTTGCGTCAAAACTTATAGTTTGTCTGATGTGAGGATGCAGACTATGCGGGATTGTATTAACTCAAGCAAGATACGAAATGCGAAATGTGGGGCCTAGATTCGTTTCGATTTATAAAATTCTCTTTCTATAGGATCATTAGAGATGTCTTACAAAAATTGAATAAAAGACTAAAACTACTAAACGTTTACTTGAAACGAGTCAGGTTTAAGCCGTCTGTTTAGGTCGTTTAAGATATCTTCGGATATTTTATCGAAAAAGTTCATTTTCCATACGAATTTTATGTTTTCGTTCATTTAAACATAATTACTTACTGTCCAGTTGGATTTTAAAGTTTGATCTACCATATGATTTCATATTCACATGGAAGAAGAACTGATTTAAGTCAAGGAAGAAATTGAAAATCCAACCAACCAAAGAGGCCTTCTTAATGTACCAAAGAAGACGAAGAAGCAGAACTTACAAAAAAGGGAAAGGCTGCAATAATATGAACGATGATGTACTGAAGAAATGAACGGAAAAGATATAAAAAATACCAGTTTTAACTGGAGAAGACGGTCCAGTTGAAATTTAAACCAACATCCTGTGGTGTTTAAGGCCATGTGCAATGCAACCGGCCTATGCAACTGCCTTCCGCTCAAAACATTAACAGGGCAGCGAAAAAAACGCTTATATGAAGTTGGTATTGAATTTAAGTAACATGAAAAAAAAATCTTGTTATGACTGATTAAATCATGAAACATGGATGATGAATGCAATATTTGTTCCCAAAACATTTAAAATCCAAGATGGACTTTAACAAACTGGGCAGAGTGAATCGCATTTTGTAGCTTACTGAAGCGCATAAGAAGCAAAATCATGTTGAAGGTGGGTATGTCAGATTTTTTATTAATCCATTAACTGCTTCCACGAATGTAAAGTGACTGTATGATCCACCCTCACACCGAAAAACAATGAAATGTGCGTATCTGTGTTTATTTCAGTTACAGTGACTAACGTACCTGCGAAATAATCAAGTAACGGTTGAGCAACGCCTTTGATTACACCGTGATTATACGAACTATCAAGATGATCTTGGGTGTCATTATTATGGATGTTTCCCATGACCTTTGCTGCGCGGTCCATGGCAAACGGTATCGTTGACGTCCTTGGTTATGATTTGATAATGTCTCCAAACGCGTTCGTATAAATTTAAATAATCATTGACAAAAGCGGGTGTACAAACTGAAAGTGATAGTTTTCACTCCCTCCTTGCTAGAGTCTTTCACACCAGCACGACAAATAACTGCGTGTTGTTTCAACCTTTCCGTGGAAACATTACCGAAATAACAAACACCAAGAGATGGTGAGAATTGTTAAGTCAACATCCTAAACGCTGACCTCCTACAGCTTAGACGTCTGCTTGCGTTGCCATCATTGAGAAAAAGCTCCCCATTTGTCGCAGATAAACCTGAATGTTGCGATCTGCTAGCCGATCGTGCCGGAGTCGCAGGCCAATCGCACCCCTTGTCGATCGGGTTGACGACCGGTTTTTCGGAGAGTAGCATAATAGACACACATGTTGCATAACTTTCTGCGACACACAACGAAGGTGAAGTGCTTTTTTGCTTCGTTCGCTTAGGTTGTTAGCTGCTGCTGTTGCCGCATAGCAAACGACGTCATAAAGGTGTTCTGCTGGTTTGCGCAAGTGTTGCTAGTAGGGAGACCAGCTTTCCAAACTGTGTCTCCCACTGCAGAGTGTTTTCTGCGCCTTGCTGAGGCGGATTGATTTGTCGGATGAATAAAGAAACAGCTAAAAATAAGCTTAAATGCGTATACTAAAACGCAACGGAAACAAAACGTTAAAAGCATTTCGCACGTTAGTTTCGCAACGATTACAGTTCAATTGTTTGTGTTTACAGAGGGATGTATTGGCTCTCGAGGAACAACAACACACGTGCGTCAACACGATTTGTTGATTTGCTATTTTTTTACTGCTCACAAGTAACCAAAACGGACGATAAACAAAGTATCTTTCTTCTCTCGTTATTCAACTGTTGCTTTTCGAAGGGATTCAAATTCACAGCTAATCCGTATTACTTCGACGGTCTATGCTCGAAGTATACCTTGAAGGCCAACGCTTCGGAATCAGCGAACGGTTAAAAATTTATTCAAGCCGCTTCCAAAAACACTCCAAATCTCCACCGCACGACGAGGAAGCGCAGACGTTTAACGGGCAATTGAATGACGTTGAATGTGTCCACCCAGTGCGAATGCGGCAATGCGATTTGTGTGGTTACGATCCGCTATCGGGCAGCATTAGCATTACCTAGCCGCGTGTGCGCATGTGACGTTGAATCACGCGTCCGATCTATTGCCGTGATCCTCAAGACGCCTTACGCCTGACTGGTGCCTGGTGACCTGAACGCGGTCGTTTCGGTGCGGAAAAGGGCGTCTCTGGGTATTTGAATTTGTAATTATTTTCACGCTGATAATAGGTACGGCGCACGGTGGTCGTCAGGTGTGTGCGACGGACGATGGGAAGGAAGTGATTAGCCACAGTGTTGAACAACTACCTCCACCGAGAATCACACAGTGGCGGGCTTTGTTGATACGACGGTTGGCGGTGGTTCATCCGTTTGAACTTTCAGATACTGACAATGGTGTGAGGTGAGCTGTTCGCTGGATCTATTGGATAGGTTCTAAGAACGACTATGCTAATTGGTCATGACATGGATATAGTTTATGGGCCAATATTGCACACCACCTCCAACTATCTCCGCTTACAAGCAGACCTTCGAAAGTGTTGAAGCAAAGCGGACGCAAGATGTACGCGTATGTTTCTCCAATAAATCGTCGTTACTTTTAATGGACTGCCAGCGTTCCGGTAGCCGGTTTTATGAGCGGTATTTAATATTGGGATATCCAGTGTACTGTCTACCTGTGTCCTTCGTGGCTCAATTATGAGTTATTAAAACGCCGCATTTCCTCTTAGGTCTTGCATCAAGGATCCCCTCGCGCTAATTATCCTTCATTCGTTATGGCCCTTTATCGGTTCGAAACTAGCTAAAGATTGTGTTGTAGTTTTTCATTGTGGCCGCATGTTTGGTTTTTCTCCACAGATAAACGCCCCATTATCTACTACTGGTCACGATGGAACACGACTTGGGTTTCGATTTAACCGAGGCCCTGGAGCGAGAAGATATTTCCAGAGAGGATCTGAAAGCGCTCCGAAGTCCACCGATCGAAGGTGTGCCAGCTTCCATTACCGACAAACAGCTGGCCTGCTTCCTGGACGCATGCGACAAAAACATTGACGAGACGCGCAAAGTCCTCAAGATCTACTACGAAGCCCGTAAGAATGGTCCGGAGCTGTTCAATAACCGTGACCCGCTCAGTGCACCGATCCAGCAATGTCTCCAGAATCAGTGAGTAAAACGAGACGAGTATTAAACGCATACTAGCAATTATAATCGTTGCTTCTCGATTGCAGAGATTACTTCCCGCTGCCAACAACTCCCAGTGGTTATTCGGTTGTTTTCCACCGATTGAAAAATTCCAGAGCTTCCAACTATCACTTCGACGAGGCGATCAAAACGTACTTCATGACCATCGACTCCTGTCTTTACACGCAGGGTCCACGGCCCGGAATCATTTTCCTTTTCGATATGAAAAACGTTGGCCTTATGCATCTCACACGGATCAACATGAGCTCGGTGAGGAAGTTTTTCAACTACCTGCAGGACGGCCTGCCGGCCAAGCTGAAAGCGATACACGTTATGAATGTGGTTTCGTTCTTCGATAAAATTCTCTACATCATCAAACCATTTATTCATGCTGAAATTTTAAACATGGTAAGCTTTGCAACGTATCAAGTACATGCCGTTATTGCTAACATTACTCATCGCATCCTTTTAGCTCTACCTGCACTCATCGAATGCGAATATGGAAAAGTTCTACGAGGAGTGGATACCCAAAAGCGGTCTACCGTCGGATCTCGGTGGTGATTTAAAGTCGATCGACGAGCTGCATCAGGACCACCTGAAAGAGTTCGAGAAACAGAGACCGTACTTCCTCGCCGAAGAGCGCCACCGCAACCAAGAGTCGCCCATAATCGAAGAATCGACGGAACGAATGATGAAATCGTTGTCCATAGACTAATGCTCGTGAAAGTACCTTCGGCCCGGTGGGCTGAAAATGCTGCTTAATGTTGTAATTCGATGTGATAGCGAATAGTCTGCGCAGAGGACCGGAATTCCATAGCCGATGAAGCCAAACTATTACAAACTGGGAAAAAGGATGTTACTATTCGGTGTGCTTTTATACTAATGTTTAAGGACCATTTTGTACACATTTTTTAACGCTGCTCCATTTTCTTTTAGCAATAAAGCATCACAAATTTCTTACAAAATGCAAGTGCAACAACATTACTGAATTCATTGTAACGTATAAAGCGATATTTATTTCGTATCGGAATCTTTCGATAAATCTTCATCACTGAAGTCTTCATAGTCTTCATCATCGCTGCTGAAGTCATCCAAATCATCATCGCCGTCTTCCTCATCACCGTCCTTGCCGGTGGCAAGCTTAAGCTGTTCGAACTTCTCCAACAGTTCTTCCCTTGTGCGCGGCATTTCGAAGTTCGGTTTTTTTGCTCTACCCTCGTTTTCATCCCCATCCGAATCGTCCAGATCCGCACCACCACCGTTGCGCTGTTTCTTTTTCTTCTGGCCACGGTTCATGTACCGCAGGAACGTGCGCCGCTTTCGCTCCGGTAGGGATTTTATTAGCTGATCCATCTCCGCCTTCAGCTTGACCTGCTCCTGTTCCGTCGGTTCCGGCGGGATAATGCTTGCCTCGTCCGCCGACTTGAGACATTTCGCGCAGCATCGATTGGCCAGGGCACATTCACGGCAGATAACATGGTACGCTCGCTTCACTTTGCGCTCTCCGCACTTGCTGCATGATTTCGGCTGCGTTAGCGGCTTGTACTTGCGGTATTTGATCTTCCAGTCGATGACGCTCTTGCAGTGTTCACAGACTTCGCACACGTTGAGATTGGTGATGAGTTTTATAAGCGGTGTATGCTTATCGTGCAGGTTGTTCTTGAACGCGTACGAATTCTGGTGTTTTTGGGCCCTCGTACGACGAGTATCGCCCCGTTTTGAACTCATATTTTCGTTATTTTACAGCAGAACACGGGGTTTCCTTCACTCGATTCGCGCACAACGTGTGTTTGTTTACATACTTTGACAGCTGGTTCTCAAAGTCGTGTGTTTGTTTACAACCATGTACCTGACGTCTATTAACGTCAAAAAAGCAAAAAAATAATAATAACACGACGAATAAGCTAACTCTCACAATGTCACCCCGGTGGTACGGTGAGTCTTTGGGCTGCACTTTGCAATCCCCGAAGTACCAACCGAAGGGATGCCCATCGAACACGACGCCCGTCGAGAGGGTGATCTGTTTGTCATCCTCGAACGGTGGCATTGGTCCGGGCGCGAGCATTTCACCGACCGCAATCGCGCGCATCAGCCTACGGAACTGCTCCAGGTAGATGGTGAGCGTGTGCGGTCCATAGAGCGTCGAGGCCCCTTCGTAACGCTGGATGGCGTACTCCTCCGGCGTCGTCACGTAGCTGGTATACATATTGGAAAGACCGGCAACGACGACCGTGATCTCTTGGCTGGTGGCATCCAACGACTCCTGACGAACTGCGGCACGTAACCGCCTGCCGGACATGGTGGTGAACTCAGCCGGCACCGCTGCGATAGCAAAATCGCCAACCAACAGGAGCTGCGTCGGTACGATCTTTGGTTGCACCTCGTACGAGAACTTCGCCCGACCGCTGGCGATGAGGATCGGTTTCGGTGCCTGACATTTTTTATCCTCGGGCGTCGGTTCCGCCAGAATGTCCCGTGCCGTATTCCAGAATGACGAATCGGTAAGCGTGGCCTGCCGGAAATCGAACGCACCCGGACCGTCCGTTGTGCCGGCCCCGAAGCTGTATCCCATCGCAGGGAAGCATCCGTGGACGGTTTCCCGTTCGCCCGTGTTTGGATCCACGTACGGTACCTTCATCTCGGTCATGTCGATGAACTGGTGGGCGAACTTGATCGGACCGCTCACTTCGCGACCGCCGTCGGCGCGCAACAGTTTCTGTAACCCAAGACGAAGATGTCAGCCTGAGTTTTGACCTCCCAAAAGCAACCGAACACTTACCGCCGCTGCATCATAAAGCCGCGTGCCGATGATCTTCGTGCTCTCGAACATATCCTTCCCCGGGCCGGACGCTATACACGCACCCGCACCCGCCGGACACGACGACGTCAGCATGTCGCACGGCAAGCCCGTCTTCTCGCACTTCGGTCCCATAATGTTCGGTGAGGCATCGCCCAGATTGGTGGAGGCGAACGCACCCACGAACTCGCCGTGACCAGGCACCCGCACCTCGTTGCGATCTAGCTCCAGCAGGACGGAAGCGTACCCAACGTTGTCGCTCGAAACGTAGCGATTCGTTTTGTTCATGGACGTCGGATGTACGGCGAACCAGTTGATGGCCCCGAACAGGCGGCCGGCGTCGTCCACCAGCCGCAGCTGCACCAGCTTCTTGTCCGTGTAGTCCCGGTACAGCTCTCGCTCCGCCCGGGGATTGTTTTCGTACGCGCTGGGGCTGCGGTTGATGTTCGCCTCGTTGATCGTGCTCTCCGACAGGAAGACGCGCCCGTCGCGCATACTCTCATGGGCCCGCACAATCGCCAGCGTGATGCCCTCGACGAGCGCATCGAAGTTCTGGGGCACGAAGCCCAGCGACGCAATGTCGTACAGGTAGGACATCAGGAACCCGGACGGGACGCTGTGACTGTGCGAACCACTCAGCACCACGTTTTCGAACCGGTACATGTCTCCATAACGTGCTCGCAGTAGATTCAGCACGTCACGCTTGACCGCGTGTCCCATCATGCCGGCATCTGCACTGACGAACACGACGCGCCGTGACTCACCCGGCTCCTCCTTCTCCTGGAAGATGAACGCCCGTGCGTACTGCCGCAGATGGATGCCTTGGCCACACTGCGAAAACTCACCGTACCCCATCTGACGGCGGGAAGGTAGAACATTAGTTACGCGCGCATTCAAACACTCACACGGCAAACGTTCACGATACTCACGAATCCAATCTCGACCGGCGGCCCGGTACAGTCCGCCCGTCCCACGCCCAGCCGGTAGGAGGCCGCGACAACGCTCGGGCCGCAGCTCATCAAAACTACCGTTAGGACGCAGAACAAAGAACTGAGCGTTTGCATCTTCATCGTCACCTCCATCACGATCGCGATCACCTTCGTCGTCGACGTCGTAGCAGTGCTCTTCCTTGTCCGACGCGGAAGATGTCTAGGAGTGTCTTCTCCACGTTACGTGCTCAGCATAAGCGCTATGCTTGCTCGGCCCTTGTACGGGCCAGCCCCAGAAGAACGGCTTTTACCTCTTCGGGACGAGTGTAGGCACTGCCGCCCCGATAAGCTGTGCCCCGATATGTCTGTGCCGCAGTGCTGCTCCCTTTGCGCCGTCCAATCGATTCGAAGTCACGATCACGGTCTCTGAACCTAGGATCGCCGTATCACATCCGCTATACCTTGCGCACGGTGTAGTGGAAGGACTGCAGAATGGCACAGAGCAGTTAGAGGAGAAACGTGTCAAAAACAAGTGGACAACTGCACGGTAAACAGACTTCGAAACCGCGAAATAAGGGGCAGCGATTAGATTAGATATCAAAGATTCGTCAGCCACCGTCACCCTTACCTCGGACCCACGGGCCGGTTTTGGGGATAGGCTTTATCGCGGGACCCGCCCGATAGCGGATGATGGAGCAGAATTAGGTTAATCGCTGATCACACTGCGGCCATATCTTCCTGCAACGAACTGCTCACCGTTTCCGGATGGCCCCGCGAGGGTCATGTGCTCGGTGGTTCCGATACAAATTTTAACGATCCGCTTCACTTTCGCTTCAATTTGGCGGTGCTCGGGGGAAGGTCAACTGATAATTGTAAAGTGCGCACACTTGAATTTCATTTATTCACCCTTCACGGTGTTGGGCTACAGATTTCACGTGCTCCAGCAGATCCTGCGTCAACACTTGTCAATTTGCTTTATTGCACCACACCGGGCGAGAAGGTTGCTATGGACGCGAAACACGTCGCCACCTTCGCTTGCTAGCATTCTCTGTTGCTCTCGTGCAGTGTGCGCCGGAGTCTAGCTAGCCCTGATTACCTTCCACGGCACCAACAACATGTGGGGAGACACACAAGCAAGCAATAACGGTTGCCACTATCACTTGGTATGAGTTTTTCTTTCTCGTTCTCTCTCTCTCTCTCTTTCGCTCTTCTCACATATGATTCACCCTTTGCGCGTATGCCCTTTTTGCACCAAGAGCGATTTCCGCAGGAGAATAACAACACGCTAAACACTCCGCCGCAGTTGCTCCAGCTTGATTCCAGCTGGCCTGGCTAGCCAGCGAAAGGGGGTAAACAGGTTCTCGCAGGCGAATGGAACGGGCGCGGGAAAGCGCAAAAAGCGGAAGACGGTCGTTGGCTGCGCAAAACCGCACGCACCGGGTAGTTGCACGCACTTGTTATTGTTTGTCTGCTGCGCTCAGCAGCATCACGAGCAGCAAAAGGAGCACGAGAGGACGCGCGCGCGCGTTCTCTTCAACCGATCTGCCGAGCTACACTGACTGACTGACTTGCCCTGACCGCGCCAACGGCGTACTTACCGCGTGGTGCGCGTCGCAGCGTGGACTTTCGCTTTGCGAAAAAAGGCACTTGCGCGCTCGTTCCGTGGGCGCGTGAGTGTGTGTGTGTGTGTGTGTGTGAGTGGTGGTGGTGTTGAGGTTGGAGCGTTCTGTTTCTCGGGACGGGGTTGAGGGCTGGCTGGTTTGATTTTGAATATTTTTGGAACCTGATTGCGTTTCAAGATACTGCGTATCGCTTGAATGGGACAAGCAGCGAAAAAAACACCAACACTTTTTATCACATCGATGCAAAAAGAGGGTGGCAACCGCGAACAAACCCTGGGCACAAACAAAGCGCAAACAGTGGTGGAGAATATCGAAAGAGAGCGAGAGTGGAGTGCATGTGATAAAAGTACAGGAAGACAAAAAAAAGAGCACTCGTAATGGTGAGAACTCGATCGATCTGTCTGATGGGGCAAGCGAGCAAAACAAAGGGAAGTCGAGAATCGCGGATCCGGCCCCGGCCTTGGCGGGAGATACGTATGTTTCTTTCCTCCTCGTTGTGCTGCGTCACGTTTTCGGTAGGAGCCGCCGTTGGAGCGCACAAAAAACGCGTACTGAGCAACACGTTCCTCCGCTCAACAGGTGGTTTACCTTTGATTGTGACGGTTTGGAAAGAAAAAAAACTGACGCTCAGAAACTTCCACAAGAAGCACTTATACTTTTGTAACAGCTCCATCGTGGCAGACAGAGGTCGACAATAATTGTGACCGGTGATGGTATGCACTTCACTGGCTTGGAGGGGTCATTTCAAACGGACCAGTTACCGGGTGGCTGTACCGCGAAGTTCTCGAAACGTGCGTGTTGGTGCATCGTACGAGCCAATCCATGGGCGTCGCGGTTTCCATCCGTCCAAGCCGCTTCTTCATTTACACCCGTACGCCAGCGCGCGTGCGAGCGGCGTAATGACACTCAATTTTAAATGATTGAAAGCCACCACCGATACGCCACTTCACCTTGCTGCGCCCCGTTCCTTTCCGACATATTTGGGCGCAGCGCGTGCATATTTGATCACCCGGTGCTGCTTTCAACAGCGACATTCTCATCTAGCGCCACACCGAGGGTCAATTTGAATGCCCACCGCTTGGACCGGGCGTCATCTGCGGGGAACGTCCTCGAATGTCGCTCGCGCACCGCGCGACTTAAAGGCTACCCGGAGCACTGGATATTGATTTTGCTCCACCGTAATCAGTACGCAACTCGCAACCGTGTCGCATTGCCCGCGGTCAACCGGCCAAACTGCCTTACCTTGTCACAACGGAGCCACAGCAGCATGGGCTGCGTCCAGCACGGTGTGTGACCTATACGGAGCGTTCCACCCGTACCGGTTGCCCAAAACCTGCCCGAAAAGAAGTCAACGCGCACACCCGTGAATGATCCCGCGATAGCTCGATCTTGCCTGCTTCCTTGTTTGCTGTATCCTTCGCCGCGAATGTCGGGGTGGGAAGATGCGTGTTCTGTTTTCGATTTCATCTCACAAAAGGTGGAGATGCTGCGTCACGTTTTCGGTAGGAGCCGGCGTTGGAGCGCACAAAAAACGCGTACTGAGCAACACGTTCCTCCGCTCAACAGGTGGTTTACCTTTGATTGTGACGGTTTGGAAAGAAAAAAAAAACCGACGCTCAGAAACTTCCACAAGAAGCACTTATACTTTTGTAACAGCTCCACCGTGGCAGACAGAGGTCGACAATAATTGTGACCGGTGATGGTATGCACTTCACTGGCTTGGAGGGGTCATTTCAAACGGACCAGTTACCGGGTGGCTGTACCGCGAAGTTCTCGAAACGTGCGTGTTGGTGCATAAAAAACGCGTACTGAGCAACACGTTCCTCCGCTCAACAGGTGGTTTACCTTTGATTGTGACGGTTTGGAAAGAAAAAAAACTGACGCTCAGAAACTTCCACAAGAAGCACTTATACTTTTGTAACAGCTCCATCGTGGCAGACAGAGGTCGACAATAATTGTGACCGGTGATGGTATGCACTTCACTGGTTTGGAGGGGTCATTCCAAACGGACCAGTTACCGGGTGGCTGTACCGCGAAGTTCTCGAAACGTGCGTGTTGGTGCATCGTACGAGCCAATCTATGGGCGTCGCGGTTTCCATCCGTCCAAGCCGCTTCTTCATTTACACCCGTACGCCAGCGCGCGTGCGAGCGGCGTAATGACACTCAATTTTAAATGATTGAAAGCCACCACCGATACGCCACTTCACCTTGCTGCGCCCCGTTCCTTTCCGACATATTTGGGCGCAGCGCGTGCATATTTGATCACCCGGTGCTGCTTTCAACAGCGACATTCTCATCTAGCGCCACACCGAGGGTCAATTTGAATGCCCACCGCTTGGACCGGGCGTCATCTGCGGGGAACGTCCTCGAATGTCGCTCGCGCACCGCGCGACTTAAAGGCTACCCGGAGCACTGGATATTGATTTTGCTCCACCGTAATCAGTACGCAACTCGCAACCGTGTCGCATTGCCCGCGGTCAACCGGCCAAACTGCCTTACCTTGTCACAACGGAGCCACAGCAGCATGGGCTGCGTCCAGCACGGTGTGTGACCTATACGGAGCGTTCCACCCGTACCGGTTGCCCAAAACCTGCCCGAAAAGAAGTCAACGCGCACACCCGTGAATGATCCCGCGATAGCTCGATCTTGCCTGCTTCCTTGTTTGCTGTATCCTTCGCCGCGAATGTCGGGGTGGGAAGATGCGTGTTCTGTTTTCGATTTCATCTCACAAAAGGTGGAGATGCACCCCGCGTGGCTTAACGGTTCTGTTACGAACTCTCGTTCCGTTACTGTCCGTGCGTTATCTAAGAATAGTCTTAATGCCTTCCTAGTTGCTAATGAGATTCCGACATCATTTGCATTTGTTACGGTGTTGAGAGTTGTGTCTTTCCGGTTTGCAGCGCGTGCTGCCCACGGATGGATTGTTTGGTGATTCATTCGGAACGCATCGCCCGTTAATATGGAGTTTGGATTCTTCTAGTTGTTCACAATTTATGGAGCTCAAAATATGGGTAGGGATATATGAATTTCATTCTCTACAGCCTCCATGGAGGCTGCGCTGGTAAGGTATTTGTTTGTTTTCATCTTCATCGCTGTGTCGCATCTCGAACGGCTTGAAGATCACGCACTTGATCGCGGGTGAATGCCGGCCGCAGCAGGCGTCGAAGCAGCGTGGATCATTGCTCAAGCGATGCAATCGAAACAGTAATTTGATTGCGCCGAGGGTCAAATAATCTTCTTTTGGTGCGGTCCACGGTGCGTTTACGAAGAGAAAGGAGACTCAACGCGGTGACATTGCGCTGTACAGGTATGTTCACACTTGACGATAACATTCGCAGGCGGTGTCACCGTTGACCATGTAGGCGATTAATAAGTGTTCATGGATGTCTGTAGCGATGTGTGTAGCGACTCTTTGCTTGTTCTCTCATCCCATCGCGCTGTTTACTAGACGAGCAAACACTAACCAGATTTGACCATCTCGAGGGTATGCTAAGTAATCACACTAAACAAACACCGGAAATCAAACTTCCTTTGACCGACAAATTCGTTCCAGCTGCTCAAGGTAATGAAGCACGGAGGAACAAACTGCATTTGTATGGTTTTGAGTGTGCAGGAAGAAAAAAGTATTAATGCTTGGTTCTAACAGTACGCTATAACAGTTACCCATAATATGATTTGCAGGATAATTACATGCAATCAACGTACTCACCTCATAGTACTATCACATCATCAGAAAAAAAATCTTCGAAGACTAGTGAGTTCAACCTACTGTACAATTATAAGGTCATAATGTTGTAATGCCTACCGTTGTGGTAGTTTCTACTTGCATCATTTACAGATTATAGAAAATGTATCCTTGAAAGTTTTATTAAAAAACTCTTTCTCTTTCTCTCTGATCAATTGGTTAAATTCAATTAATGGTGCAAATATATTTTTTGTTATTTGTACAGTGTTTTTATTAAATTAAGTTTTAAGTGTGACTACTGTTTAAATTTCAATGAAATCTCAAAATTATATAGCCTCGTTTTAGTACACCACGTGTTGTAAAATAACGTTTGATCCTAATTTTGAAATAATATGCAAATATGTTGTTCGCTTTTCGAACATCAACCGTTTTCGAAACGCAAATCGTCAACAAAACGTCAACTTACATAAACATGACATAACTTTGGGAAATTGTTGTTTTGGTATAATTTGAACGTAGTGGAAAAGGTGTCGGTCCGGCTGTGTGCATAGATAAATGAATAGAAAATGGTTAAGCGCGATAGATGCAGTGCCTAAAATGTTCCCAACCGGCCACCCATTGAACTGCTGGCTCACCCGGGCAGTTCTTCTGCGGTGCTTCGAGTCGCAGAAGCGATGGATCAGCTGTTCGATAGCTTCGCTTCGCAGCCACTACGATTCCCTCGGCGTAACCCCGCACGCCACACAGAACGACATCAAGCAGGCGTACTACAAACTGTCCAAGCTGTACCATCCGGACAAAAACAAGGGCAGCGATTTGGCGGCCGAAAAGTTCCGCGACATCACGGCCGCGTACGAGGTGCTGGGCAACTATCGGTTGCGGAAACTGTACGACAAGGGTATCCTGCATACGGCCGGCCGACAGTATGCGAACGAGGCACCGAGCGAAGCCACGGAACACACGGAGGACGATGCCCAGACACGGTTCTACAAGAAGCGTATGACCCGCACGCAAGCACCGACAGCGACGGGACGCACACCGATCTACGATTTCGACGAATGGTCCCGCAGCCATTACGGTAGCAGATTCGAGCAAAAGATGAAGGCCGAAGAACGATTCAGAAATAAGGCGGAACGGGAGGCAATCTTCAAATCTCGATTGCAGCACGAGTACATCATATTCCCGCTAATCTTTCTGTGCATAATGTACTGTGTGATAGTGTTCCAGGAGGGCACGTACGACGCTCCGAAACCGATAACAAAAAAAGAGCCCTAGAAAGGCTCAAAGGGTCAAAAGGTTTTCCTTACAGTGAAGCCGTATTATTTATGTGTAAATATTTTAGAGCAATAATAACATCAAATGGGCTCTTGTGCTTGAAAAGTCCAGATCCAAAACATAACGTATGGTGGTATACTGCAGCTTTATAATGATGATAGTGTTTATTTCTCAGAAGCGTCCGCTGCGCTTTCTGGCGGTGAAGCGCGAATCTTTACGCGTTTCGTCTCCCTTCTGCCTTCGCCGCTCTTTTTTGGCTAACACCCATTCGCGAGATTTTTTCAGCGGTTTACCACGAGCGTTCCTCGCATATTCGGCTTGCTTACGGCTGTATGCAATTCGGCTCTCACTTTCGTCGGTACCGAGAGCCGCAGGAAGCTTTGCAACGCCACCGGTCATTAGCACGAGGAAGTATTTTTTCGCCTTGGTAGAATTGGGAAAGTCCACCACAATGCCACCGTAGAAACCGGCTTTCATCGCCTGGGAAGTGACTAACTCGATTTGATCGGCATTTTCCGGATAGAACTGAAAGACAGCCCTAGCGTTACGCGTCTACGATGAAAAAAAAAGATTGATAGAGAGAGTTTGTTAGAGAAAATGTATTACACTAAACAGCTTCGGATCATTTACCAGACACGAAAACAGGGTGCTGAAAAATTGGTGCAATCGCTTTGGTGGAACATGTGATTTTTTATCTGCATTACACAGCCACTGCAAAGCGGAAATCGAAACGGCTCCATCGAAAGTGCCTGCTTTGAAAGGCATTCCCTGTCCCATGTCATTAAGCAACAGATCGCCCTCCACCTCTCGTTCGATGGCAACGTCCAGCATGGACTTGGATATATCCACACCGACCCAAACGTGTCCCTGGTCTTCGAGCACGCTTCCGGACAGTCCGGAACCGCACCCAATATCCAGGATTAGCTGCGGAGAATCATCGTCCGGATCCAGTGCCAGCAGTTCGATGGCACGTTCACACATCTGCACCTGGATGTCGATTATTCGTGTGTTGTTGGTATACTTTTTCGCTTCATCATCGTTGTAGAACTGCAAATATGCGAGTTATGTAAGAGGTATTGGCTAACTAGGAGATCATTCACTGGCTTACAATCTCCGGCGGAGCGCTATGTTCAGGACGTCGGGACATTTTCACAAATTTTCACGAATATTTTCCTTGTTTACAACGGGAAATGCATGCGGTTCTAGGACGTCTGTCACTCCAATGTTTACGTTCTGTCGTCCCAGGCTGGTCAACATTGCAGACTGACACTCTTTGACAGCTGTTTGTTGTCGTTTCGCTTGCCAAAGGAATTCCGGAGTTGTGCGTGTTGTTTTGCCGACAAAAACATCTGTTTTTCTGTAATCGAATTTGGTAGGAAAATTTAGTTAAAAGCTATGTATTTTGTTGAAAATAGATGGCAGTAGCGCGTTTCTGTCTGTTGAGTTAAAGCTAACTGTGGTGCAATCTGACTCCGCGCAGTTAATTGTAAATAGGTTAGTAGATTGGAACTGTGCATCCAAACTGGGCGGGTGGTGGCGGCCGACGGCGGTTCCGGCAGGCAGAATGGTTTAAAAATAGAAAATTTTCAATTTTCTTTCCTCCTTAGCCAGCGACATTAGACGATCTTCCTTTGCCGGATTGCACGTTGCCTCACTACGACGTAGAGAAAGTTGGAGAACAGTCTAGAACGGTGGCTAGGATTTGATAAAAGGGCAGTCGATTCCGCTAGCATCAAGTGATTCATTGTGCAGCGTTCGATCGTGCAGGAAGTAAATCATTTTTAAGCGAACGTGTGAAGTTGAGCACCACCAACACCAAAGCCCGTACCGAAAATGGTTGCAACGGAGGAAAAAGTTTCGTCAGACATGGATGAGGCAACTGCCTTCAAAGAACGTGGAAACGCCGAATTTAAGGAGGATTGCTGGGAGGCAGCCATCAAGTGGTACACGAAAGCGATCCACGCCGGCGAGAAGCACAAGGACTTGCCGGTGTTTTACAAGAATCGTGCCGCTGCCTATCTTAAACTCGAGCAGTACGAGAGCACGTACAAGGATTGCACGAACTCGCTAGAGCTCTGTCCGAACGATCCAAAAGCCCTGTTCCGGCGGTTCCAGGCGTGTGAGGCGCTGCAGCGTTACGAGGAGGCGTACAAAGACCTACGCACGATTCATTCGAATGATCCGAACAACAAGACGATCAAGCCACATCTGGAGCGGCTGCACGCGATCGTGCAGGAGCGTGCCCGGGAGCGAGCGCAAACCTCGAACAAGGTGACGAAAATGTTCGAGATCGCCTTCGACATCGGTGCGCCGAAGGAGAAGAGGGAGCAGGCGATGAGCAACATTGTTGTGCTGGCCCGCGAGCAGGCGGGTGTGGATGTGATGATGAAGGAGGGCATTGTGACGCGTGTCGGAAAGTTGTTGAAGGTGGAGAAAAACAACGACATCATTACAAACGCGATTCGTGCCATCGATGGAGTGTGCCTGAAGAGTGCCGAACGTACTAAACAGGTCATCAACGAGCTGGGCATTCCGTGGTTCCTGCAAATTCTGGACTGCAGCGTCGAGGAACGTGTGGCGGCCTCGCAGCACTGCATGCAAACGGTGCTGAATTCGATTTCGGGCATGGAGAACAAGGACGAGTCCAAACCGGTTGACGCACTGGTGGCGGAGAATCAGCAAATCATCGAAACGCTGCTCACGTGCCTTCTGTACTCGGTGACGGATCGTACGATCACGGGCATGGCCCGTGATTCCATCATGGAGCTGCTGATTCGTAACGTCCACTGGAAGACACTGAACTGGGCCGAACGGTTGGTCGAACTGAAGGGTCTGTTGCGGCTGATGGACGTGTGCTCCGAGCTGGAGGAGTACAAGTACGAGAGCGCAATGCACATTACGCCGTCATCGCGCACGATCGCGACCGTTTGTTTGTCACGCATCTACGAAAACATGTACTACGACGAGGCTCGCGAACGGTTCACGGAGCAAATAGCCGATTTCGTGAAGGACAAGCTGCTGACGCCGGATCACGAGTCGAAGGTGCGTGTGACGGTGGCGATCACGTCGCTGCTGCTCGGCCCGCTGGATGTTGGTAACACGATCGTTTCGCGGGAAGGTGTGCTGCAGATGATTCTCATCATGGCTCAGTCCGATAACCTGCTGGAGCAGAAGGTAAGCAGTGCTTTATCAAAAGATATATCTATAGTTTGTTAATAACATGTTTCTATGTGCCATATTTCACAGGTGGCTTGCGAATGTTTGATTGCTGCCGCATCGAAGAAGGACAAAGCGAAGGGTTTGGTGCAGTCGGGTGCAGAAATCTTGAAGAAGCTGTACGCCTCCAAGAATGAGGAAATTCGTGTTCGGGCACTGGTTGGCCTGTGTAAGATCGGCAGTTCCGGTGGATTGGACGCCTCCGTTCGTCCGTTTGCGGATGGATCGACGAAGAAGCTAGCGGAGGCATGCCGCCGGTTCCTGGTGAAGCCGGGCAAGGACAAGGACATCCGAAAGTTTGCCGCCGAAGGTCTCGCCTACCTCACGCTCGATGCGGAGGTGAAGGAAAAACTGGTGGAAGATCGTCCCGCCATTCAGGGATTGATCGAGCTCGCCAAGACTGGTGATCAGTCGGCCCTGTACGGTGTCGTCACGACGTTGGTCAACCTGGTGAACGCGTACGACAAGCAGGAGATGGTGCCGGAGTTGGTGGAGCTGGCCAAGTTCGCTAAGCATCACATCCCCGAGGAGCACGAGCTGGACGATCCGGATTTCGTGAGCGCTCGTATCATCGTGCTCGCGAACGAGGGCGTTACATCCGCCCGCGAGCAGGCGGGTGTGGATGTGATGATGAAGGAGGGCATTGTAACGCGTGTTGGAAAGTTGCTGAAGGTGGAGAAAAACAACGACATCATTACAAACGCGATTCGTGCCATCGATGGAGTGTGCCTGAAGAGTGCCGAACGTACCAAACAGGTCATCAACGAGCTTGGCATTCCGTGGTTCCTGCAAATTCTAGACTGCAGCGTCGAGGAACGTGTGGCGGCCTCGCAGCACTGCATGCAAACGGTGCTGAATTCGATTTCGGGCATGGAAAACAAGGACGAGTCCAAACCGGTTGACGCACTGGTGGCGGAGAATCAGCAAATCATCGAAACGCTGCTCACGTGCCTTCTGTACTCGGTGACGGATCGTACGATCACGGGCATGGCCCGTGATTCCATCATGGAGCTGCTGATTCGTAACGTCCACTGGAAGACACTGAACTGGGCCGAACGGTTGGTCGAACTGAAGGGTCTGTTGCGGCTGATGGACGTGTGTTCCGAGCTGGAGGAGTACAAGTACGAGAGCGCAATGCACATTACGCCGTCATCGCGCACGATCGCGACCGTTTGTTTGTCACGCATTTACGAAAACATGTACTACGACGAGGCTCGCGAACGGTTCACGGAGCAAATAGCCGATTTCGTGAAGGACAAGCTGCTGACGCCGGATCACGAGTCGAAGGTGCGTGTGACGGTGGCGATCACGTCGCTGCTGCTCGGCCCGCTGGATGTTGGTAACACGATCGTTTCGCGGGAAGGTGTCTTGCAGATGATTCTCATCATGGCTCAGTCCGATAACCTGCTGGAGCAGAAGGTAAGCAGTGCTTTATCAAAAGATATATCTACAGTTTGTTAATAACATGTTTCTATGTGCCATATTTCACAGGTGGCTTGCGAATGTTTGATTGCTGCCGCATCGAAGAAGGACAAAGCGAAGGGTTTGGTGCAGTCGGGTGCAGAAATCTTGAAGAAACTGTACGCCTCCAAGAATGAAGAAATTCGTGTTCGGGCACTGGTTGGCCTGTGTAAGATCGGCAGTTCCGGTGGATTGGACGCCTCCGTTCGTCCGTTTGCGGATGGATCGACGAAGAAGCTAGCGGAGGCATGCCGCCGGTTCCTGGTGAAGCCGGGCAAGGACAAGGACATCCGAAAGTTTGCCGCCGAAGGTCTCGCCTACCTCACGCTCGATGCGGAGGTGAAGGAAAAACTGGTGGAAGATCGTCCCGCCATTCAGGGATTGATCGAGCTCGCCAAGACTGGTGATCAGTCGGCCCTGTACGGTGTCGTCACGACGTTGGTCAACCTGGTGAACGCGTACGACAAGCAGGAGATGGTGCCGGAGTTGGTGGAGCTGGCCAAGTTCGCTAAGCATCACATCCCCGAGGAGCACGAGCTGGACGATCCGGATTTCGTGAGCGCTCGTATCATCGTGCTCGCGAACGAGGGCGTTACATCCGGTTTGGTGGCGTTGTGCAAAACGGAGAGTGACAACTCGAAGGAAATGATTGCGCGCGTGTTTAATGCGCTGTGCAGTGAGCAGGAGGCACGCGGCAAGGTGGTGCAACAGGGTGGAGCGAAGGTACTGCTGCCGCTTACACAGAACGGCACCGCCAACGGGAAGCGTCATGCCGCGCAGGCTCTGTCGCGCATCGGTATCACCATCAATCCGGAGGTCGCCTTTCCGGGTCAGCGCAACCTGGAAGTAATCCGGCCGCTCATGAACCAGCTGCATCCCGACTACACGTCCCTGGAAAACTTCGAGGCAATGATGGCGCTGTGCAATTTGGCCTCGATGAACGAATCCACCCGCCAGCGGATCATGAAGGAGCAGGGCATGGTCAAGATCGAGTCGTACATGGGTGAGGATCATCTCATGTTGCGCCGCGCTGCCACGCAGGTTATGTGCAACTTGGTCCAGTCGCCGGACGCGGTGAGCCTGTGCGAGAAACCAAACGATCGCGTCAAGATGTTAGCGTTGCTCTGCGAGGAGGAGGATGAGGACACGGCACTGGCAGCGTCGGGTGCGCTCGCCTATCTGACGGCCGTTTCGGAGCGGTGCTGCGAGAAGATGTTTGAACCCTCGTCCTGGCTGAACGTGTTTCACACGCTGGTGGCTAATCCGAGTGCGGGCGTGCAGCACCGAGGTGTCGTGATTATTCGTAACATTATCAAAACGAACAAACAGCTTGCCTCGAAACTATTCGACACCGATCTGCTGCAGATGCTGTACGGTGTAACGCAGCTGAACGACGAAACGCGTGCGAAGGCCATCGAATGCGCGCAGGAGTGCTTGAAGCTGGCGGAAGAGTACCGGCTGATCCGGGAGAACGAGGATGCGGATCTTGCGCCGGACGTTTTCAAGCAGCAGGAAGCCACGATCGAGGAGATCGACAATTGAAATGGACCGTGGGTGCAAGAATAGAACGACAACAAAGTGCATTACGATTTTGAACTTATTTATCTACGTTGTAAGATTCATTATACGTTTGGTTTTCTGAAGCGATCGGGAAACGTACACCGTTTAATGGACATTCTCTCGTTACGAGAGCGCCCCGTACTTAATAGAGATTTGAGGATTTTGCCTTCCCGCTGAATTGTGACGTGTTGAAATACTTTCGATGTTTTACTTGATACTTTTAATAAAGTAATGATGGTTTTTTCAACAATTTTATGGTTGGTTGTTCGTGGCGCCATCTTCTGGCACATAACGTAACTAACCAATATTTGTATTTTTCTGGATTGGAATATTTTTCACGTTTGGAGATTTAAAAAATAAGTAGATTTTAAAGCCTTCCACGGAATTGAACTTTTTTTGATAACATAACAATTCAAATCTGTTCAACTGTGTCCAAATTCTAACTTAAATCTATGGAAAAGTGTAAACGTTGGACAACTTGAACATTTTGAAAATTTCTTTTGTTTGATTTTTTTTCCTTTTATATAGAACACGAAAAAAACATGTTTCTTATTGCTTCATAATAGCGCATACCGAAAATCATTTCTACAACGTTTTCATCTCAATATTCTAATCGATCCATTAGTATTCTCTGCTCAAGGGCAAACAGAATGGATAATTAATATTTATTATGGCACGCACAATCCAATCGCGGACGGATCGTTTCGGACGTTCATCGTTAAATCCTGAGACTAATCAAAAAAAACCTCCACCAACCATTTGCACTAACCGAAAAGCCGTCTGCGTCCGCAAAAATTTCAACCATCACCACTTACTTTAATGAAAGTGGAAGAAACACAAAGCAAACACGTGCAACATTTGCAACATCTTCTGCGTACCGAAACTCGTTAAGAAGAAAGCTTAAAACAACGCGACAGTAGCCCGTGGTGTGGAAATCGCGCTTCTAACCCTTTGCGGTGCAAGAGCTAGTTAATCAGCATTCCCCCACCCCCTCCTCCACTCCCTACTTTTGGACGGCCTCCGTCCAGCCCAGGTGCAAGCAGGCACAATACAAACAAACCGACGAAGGACGATGGGCAGAACGCAGAAATGTTGACCCACCGAGAGGGTTCATCCCTTTTCCTAAATGGTTATTGATTTTAGTCAGCGCAACGCTGCACAATTATTCCTGGGGAGGCTCGGAGCCTTGCGGAGATCACGCTCTGCATCCAAACTCTATAGCATTACTTTTTTTTGTCTCGCCCTCCCTATCTCTAAACCGTTTAGCTTTTAGTACGCTCCGGAATCGATTCACACGCTTCACGCTAAGGGTTCATGGTTCATTAATGTGTGTTTTTTTTGTTGCGTTATACAATTCACCATGGACAGTAACCTTTTTCTGATTATGTTTTGCGTCTGGTAATCAATATCAAGTGTTTTTTTTTATCGCCCACCATCGGCTGTAATGTGCAGCAAAATAGATTTCCATTGCTCGAGGAAGTAGCAATTTGCGTCATCAAAAGCATTGCCTCCGTTATGAGGCAAATGTCAATAGGTTCAAAGTGTAAGCTAAAATTAATATCCACATCACATCCGCTGGTGAATTATATCGCTATTTACAAACTGGAGACACTTTACAATTTTTAAACTATAACTATAATGACTGAACCTTTTTAGAGGATTCTTGTTTTAGAAATTTCCGAAAAAATGAGCATTTAGTTACGTTACTCACCAACAGAAGGCGCCACCTTATCAATGCTGTGTTTATCAATCAACAGTGATTTTTTTTTTCTATGGCTTTTCTATGGCTACTATGTTTTTTTTTTAATATGTTTTCATCCGCCTTAAACAAAGTTTTAACTTGTTTTATACTGTTTAATTTGTTTAAAAAAATCTGTTTATATTTTCAAAATTCAAACATTGATGAAGCCGTTAATAACCAAACAAATACGGATTAACCTTGCTTTATCTGTTGTTTTAGTTTCTAAATAGACGGTTACGAAATACAACAATGGGTGTTACTTGCGAATTTGGATTATTATCCAAAAGATTGTTTTTTATATATGTTGATCGAATGTAAGGAAATCTGCATCAATTATGTGCTGTCGGATCTAGTTTATTCAATCCCTATTATTATATCCCTATTCACCTTATTCATGGAAACATCTTCAAATAATGATTTCTGGAATATCGCATATGGATAAGATCTAAAGTGTGTTTAAAGATCCTATTTTGATCACGACAAAGGGTTTTATTTTTTCTGTTTTTTTAGATACTATGAATGTATGCTATGAGTGTAATGCTTTCAAGCAATTAATAAATTATGCAAAATGGTGTTCGATGTAGTATAATCAACTCTCAATAACAATAATCATTCACATCCCACGCACTTGCTGCTCATGAATAATAACAAAAAAAACTCTTTCCAACCCATTGCTGGAAGAATCTCAAACTGACCGACGAACAGGGGCCAGCAATTATTCATAACTTTTGCGCTACGTTGCGCTTTCTGGCCGGTAAGTTTACGCCTGGCCCCTCGCGAAGAACAATCGCGAACTTCCATCCTGAAAAGCGTCATACCCGCGTCGGAATGAACTAAACGCTGTTTAGGGCCAAAAAAAGAGCAGAAAGCGTTTCCGCTATCGAAACAAACAAAAACTGCTACGCCAGCACGAACCACGGCGAACCAATGGAGCAGATGTCGTTTTTTTCTTCTCCGCCCTTCGCTGTACTATATATCGAAAACGCAAACGGAACGCGCGTCGGACGTTGCGCTAAGTCGAATAATTGGTATTAGCGGCCATAAATCTAGCTTTCGGAGCGGCTTATCCGACGATAAAGCAAAATCATAGACCTTTCGCCGTAACCGAAGTGTCAACTCCGTCGCACCTCGCCACTTCGGTGTCCTTGTTCCGCCGGCGCCGGCCACCGGACCGGACAAACCAACAGCTGAAGAGAAAGAGAGAGCAAAAGAGAAACACTTGATGAAAAACACGGAAAACACAACGTCGAACAAAAGATCGACCAAAGTGGTGGGATAATTTATTTTATCTGGCCCCAAAATCCTTGAATCCTTCCGCCGGCCGTGCCACGGTGGGCATGGAATGAAATCATAACGTAATCTACACCATCTCGGCTCGAGCAGGAGAGTAGGTCCGGCGTCGCGGAAAACGCGCACGGAACAATATCTCCATTATCCCGGCGCTGGGTCGATGGGCCCTTCTCGAGCTTCACTCCCGAAAGTCCGAGACTTTTCCGGACGTTTGCCCGGCCGGGCCGACAGAACACTCGAAAAAGTGTTGCTCGTTGTATAGTTTTTTGTTCCGCTGTTTCGGGCTGCTTTCGTTCCATCGTGCTTTCCAGCCTAGAAAAATTAGATTAATGACAAAAGTTTCGTTTTTTTTTCTTCATCGCTTTCTCCACTTTCGGCCGTCCGCGCTGAAGAGTGGCAAAAAGACCGGCGGAAGCGGATTAAGGTTTCCGACGCCCGCTAGCGGTCACTCGGTTTGTTTTGATGGGTAAAGGGCTGAGGAGCACAATGAGATACTTTCTAATCCTTCGAAGAATGTGCCGAAAATTGAAGCAAATGTGTGGCTTTCACATTCTTCCAACTCAGGAATGTCAATTTTAATGGCGTATGAGTGTATTCTAGGAGCATATACAACTACTCAGCCACATTGGAAGATTGTACTTTTAATCATCTCTCTTCAAGATTCGATGTGCCGTGTAAGCATTCAGATTTCTCACGTCAAAGCTCCAGCAATCCCAGTGCGAAATCGTGATGGTCCACTTTAAAGTCATGACCCTTCTCATGACTCGTTCCTTTTGTACTGCGACAGTATCCTAACACCTCACATTGAGGAAAGTGTATCTATAAGAAGAAAATAAAACTTAAACTCTGTTCTAAGACCACCGAGGAATCTAAAAGCAAAACGCAAAAAATGTCATCCATTCGCCGCAATGGAGATGGGTTGACAACACGCGACCGTTTTGTGCGTTGTGCTCCATATCCGCGGACAGCAGCGTGGCAGATTCGTTGACAGTTCAAACGCGACGATGATGTCCCTCGGAACCGGAACCTCGCAAAAATTGCCCGGAAGACAAACTTTCCTGAAACACGAGAGAGTGCTAATAGAGTTTCATTTTATGAACACTTTTTTATGAGTAAAAATTGCCCGGAAGACAAACTTTCCTGAAACACGAGAGAGTGCTAATAGAGTTTCATTTTATGAACACTTTTTTATGAGTCAACAAACTGAGAGCGTCATTAAATGCAGCGTTTAAAATCGTGTGCGTGCGAGTGTGTAGTTTTCAACCTTCACAACCAGCTCGAGTCGGTAGTGCACACGGCCACGGTCTGTGACCGGAGCCGGGCACCGAAGTAACATCGCGCATCAACATAATTTCGCTTGCCCCAGTCCCAAAGGAGCATCGTAGCCTACCGCAACCGAACGGAACGATTTTCGCACCATTCCATCCCTGTCGACGCAGGCAAAACACCAACGATTGTTCCGATTGCTCCGACGAGGAGAGCGGCTCGATTCGGTGGCAAATTTCCGGTGGCCTTCGTGCCGAATGCATCGTTTACAATCACGGCATGTGAGCGATAATTTTCCCCGCTTTTCTTCACGCGTGAGCCGGGCTGCTCACGTGCGAGAAGAGGCGAGTTCACGCATTTCCCCAGCAGGGGAGGGTAACTTCCTAGTGAGAGAGGAGAAAACTCGTTCACTTTTTCGGACCGATTCACTCACTGCTGGCGGTTTCATTCATTCAGAGGAGAAAAGTGTCCTTTTGAAAAGCCAGCCTTCCCGGGGAAATTCATCGAAGGGGGAGGCAAGTGTATTACTCGAACTACCGAGTGGTCATTCTGACGATTGTTTTTCAATTTTAATTCCTGAACATCTTTCAATATTTTTTAAATATTATTTTTTAAATAATAAAATAAATTAATAAATAAATGGTACCCTCTATAAATTTTTAAAATATTAGAAAATACTCAGAAATGACTAAGTTATCAACGTTTGAAAGTGACTCATCAAAATTTTCGCTTTCGGAAGTATATGATTGTATAACAACGAATAAATGAACTGCACAGCGCATTAAACACGCGCGCAATCATTTCCTTCGAGTTGTCACTCTCCGTTTTGCACAACGCCACCAAACCGGATGTAACGCCCTCGTTCGCGAGCACGATGATACGAGCGCTCACGAAATCCGGATCGTCCAGCTCGTGCTCCTCGGGGATGTGATGCTTAGCGAACTTGGCCAGCTCCACCAACTCCGGCACCATCTCCTGCTTGTCGTACGCGTTCACCAGGTTGACCAACGTCGTGACGACACCGTACAGGGCCGACTGATCACCAGTCTTGGCGAGCTCGATCAATCCCTGAATGGCGGGACGATCTTCCACCAGTTTTTCCTTCACCTCCGCATCGAGCGTGAGGTAGGCGAGACCTTCGGCGGCAAACTTTCGGATGTCCTTGTCCTTGCCCGGCTTCACCAGGAACCGGCGGCATGCCTCCGCTAGCTTCTTCGTCGATCCATCCGCAAACGGACGAACGGAGGCGTCCAATCCCCCGGAACTGCCGATCTTACACAGGCCAACCAGTGCCCGAACACGAATTTCCTCATTCTTGGAGGCGTACAGCTTCTTCAAGATTTCTGCACCCGACTGCACCAAACCCTTCGCTTTGTCCTTCTTCGATGCGGCAGCAATCAAACATTCGCAAGCCACCTGTGAAATATGGCACATAGAAACATGTTATTAACAAACTATAGATATATCTTTTGATAAAGCACTGCTTACCTTCTGCTCCAGCAGGTTATCGGACTGAGCCATGATGAGAATCATCTGCAGCACACCTTCCCGCGAAACGATCGTGTTACCAACATCCAGCGGGCCGAGCAGCAGCGACGTGATCGCCACCGTCACACGCACCTTCGACTCGTGATCCGGCGTCAGCAGCTTGTCCTTCACGAAATCGGCTATTTGCTCCGTGAACCGTTCGCGAGCCTCGTCGTAGTACATGTTTTCGTAAATGCGTGACAAACAAACGGTCGCGATCGTGCGCGATGACGGCGTAATGTGCATTGCGCTCTCGTACTTGTACTCCTCCAGCTCGGAACACACGTCCATCAGCCGCAACAGACCCTTCAGTTCGACCAACCGTTCGGCCCAGTTCAGTGTCTTCCAGTGGACGTTACGAATCAGCAGCTCCATGATGGAATCACGGGCCATGCCCGTGATCGTACGATCCGTCACCGAGTACAGAAGGCACGTGAGCAGCGTTTCGATGATTTGCTGATTCTCCGCCACCAGTGCGTCAACCGGTTTGGACTCGTCCTTGTTTTCCATGCCCGAAATCGAATTCAGCACCGTTTGCATGCAGTGCTGCGAGGCCGCCACACGTTCCTCGACGCTGCAGTCTAGAATTTGCAGGAACCACGGAATGCCAAGCTCGTTGATGACCTGTTTGGTACGTTCGGCGGAGTCAGATTGCACCACAGTTAGCTTTAACTCAACAGACAGAAACGCGCTACTGCCATCTATTTTCAACAAAATACATAAATTTTAACTAAATTTTCCTACCAAATTCGATTACAGAAAAACAGATGTTTTTGTCGGCAAAACAACACGCACAACTCCGGAA
>KZ072118.1:725-13761 GCA_002091845.1 Anopheles cracens
ATCCGATGAACGGGATAATACCCCCAAATAGCTAAATAAACAAAACCCTAAACAGACGATAAAAACAAATGTGCCTAAACGAGCGAGAAATGGACGAGGCGACCAAAATCATCCGCAAGATGCCAAACGGTGCTAAGTAGAACACAAGAAATTTCAGCACTGCGAGAGGAAATCGTGGGAAAATTGGTCTAATACTCGCCTCGCCGCCCACCTAGAATCCGTACGGTCTTAATGGAATTAATTATTATGTATGCAAATAAATAGTAATCTAAACCATTCTACCTGCGCCCTGTCCCGGGGCTGCAAAGAAGCTGCGGAAAGAAAATAGAGCCAAAAGAAAGGAGTGAAAAAGGATAATCCCACCGGAACTGCTCCTACCGGAAATTCCGCTCACCTGCGTGTTTTTTTTCTCGTTTTTGTTGTTCCTTTAGACCATTTCGGGCCAGCTGGAAAAGGTACTGCTGGAAGTTTGGAATGCTTGACCGATGACCAAAACGGAACGGTAAGGTAACTGATTCCCTAAGCCCACAAGTTTCCCAAATCCAAAGAGCCATTTCACGCCATCTCAAGCTGGATGGACCCCTAATGAATGTTCGCCTTTGCTCGTCCTTTCTTTTTTTGTGCATTTTTGGTTTTACGCTTTGAGGCTCGCGGTGGGTTGTTTTGCCTTGTGAATTGACCCGGCTAATGTGTGTATTTGTTTTCGACGCATTATGATGATTTGTTGGTCCGTATTACACGGACCAACACATCATTCTCCGCGTCTACTATCATTTCCAACATTCCACAAATTTAGTCTTTTATTCTCCTCGTTTAGGCGCGTAATCAGAAAAGACAACCAACACTAGCATTAGACAATAGTAAAATGTTGCAAATTCGATGATGAAAGATATTGCTATGATTATATTTATATTCGTTTTTCAATCAATTTTCTATAAAATTTCTCAGACATCATTAAAATAGGCTAATATACTTTATCTATAATATGTAATCTATCTTGCAGTCGTTCACAGCGTAACTTACTATTTGGCCTTTAATGAAATTCATCTATGTGTATCTTTGTAGTACATTATTTTGAAAAACTATGAGCATCATAGGATAATGGTTGTAAACAACATTCCTATCGTAAAAATCGTTTTGAATATAATGAAGATTCAACTATATAATGCAATAAACAAATTTTTGGAGGACAATTCCCTACATTCGTGCCTCCAATTCGTGCTGCCGAAGAAATATTATAACTGTGGTTAAAACAACCGCGAAGGATTACGAAAAGCAAGTTAGAAAACAACGAAAAGAGTTACTGGGTACGACTTTCGATGCGTTGATCCGATGAACGGGATAATACCCCCAAATAGCTAAATAAACAAAACCCTAAACAGACGATAAAAACAAATGTGCCTAAATGGACGAGAAAGACCAAAATCATCCGCAAGATGCCAAACGGTGCTAAGTAGAACACAAGAAATTTCAGCACTGCGAGAGGAAATCGTGGGAAAATTGGTCTAATACTCGCCTCGCCGCCCACCTAGAATCCGTACGGTCTTAATGGAATTAATTATTATGTATGCAAATAAATAGTAATCTAAACCATTCTACCTGCGCCCTGTCCCGGGGCTGCAAAGAAGCTGCGGAAAGAAAATAGAGCCAAAAGAAAGGAGTGAAAAAGGATAATCCCACCGGAACTGCTTCTACCGGAAATTCCGCTCACCTGCGTTCGATCTAAGCATGCGTAGTTCTCAAATAAAAGGAATTTTATTTCCCTTGAGTTTGTACGATTATTTGGGATTTTTTGCATAAAAAATTTGTTTCGTCATAGATAGTGAAAAAACATATTCAAACAAGACTAGAAATTTCAACTGAATAAACATACTCATAACCTATATAAGGTTACTGATCCTGAAAATGAAAAGCTTGTAGACGTTTCATGACAGAAACATGTACCATAAATAATTCCATATTGAAGTAAATACAATTAATTAAATTAGTTTGCATGAATAGTTTTTCTAGCTGTTGGAAATGATAGTAGACGCGGAGAATGATTTGTTGGTCCGTATTACACGGACCAACACATCATTCTCCGCGTCTACTATCATTTCCAACATTCCACAAATATTTGCTCAAACATTTAATAATATCCCGTGCCCGACTAGAACTGCTCAGGAATATCTATTTAATTTGCTCCGTATGTGAGTTCCTTCTTATTTCGTTTTGGTCAGTTTGCGTTTCTTCCCCCCTTCCGAGCGGCCTCTTTGCCAATTTGAGGATGGAGGAAGGAACACGATCCGGGAAACGCACGATCCAAGAGACCGCGCCGGCCTGTGGCCAGTTATTTTATGCTGCAGCGATGTCTGTCTTCGTCCATAGATTTACGACAGCGATAGGAGAATGATTGAAATTTATGAGGTTTGGTGGTGTAGTATGGTTTCAGCTGCTTCGATGGGAGCCTTGTTGAGTTTGGTGTATAGGTGGCCACATGTTGGTGAAGCTGGACAGCAGCCTTAACCCGCGGGATAAACAGCGCCCGAAGCGCGCTCCAGATTAGTGGGATATCCGAGCGATAAGGTTAATTATCGAAAATAATTAAGCCCAATAAGCCGATCGCTGGCTAGTTGAGAACTAATGAACACGCGTCAACATTCCCATCGATGCGTACAGATACCCGCACTGTCATACGTTGAGGCCGGAACCAGCTAGAAAGCCGGTGGTGAGTCGTGCACGGGAGCGGAGAGGTGCCTGGTGCCACCCATTTCTCATCCCTGCCATATGCTGAGTGAATGATGAAGTGCAATTTTGAGTGTCGCGGAACTTGCTGGTTCGTTCAAAAAAAAACGAAACCATCGAACGAACCATTGGCCAACTCCTTCCCAAACCCACCCATGCCGTTATGCCACCCACCTCGGGGTACCATTGATCGGTATGTCATAGGCAAAAATCGCCCCTATCGGTCTTGGGTCATGTGGTTTATTTGATCAAATTCTTACGGTTCCATTCTGCGCGCAAACCATCGAGCGGGCGAACTCTGGTCATTCGACGAAGGGCCACCAACCGAAGGGATATGACGATGGAGTGGCTCGCAGAAGTGGTGTCGCAGAAGGGCGGGGGAAAGCAGCGAACGGGGGGAAAAAAGCTGGCAAAAACCATAAACCGTTTTGATGTCAATGTGAAGTATTTGCTCAAACATTTAATAATATCCCGTGCCCGACTAGAACTGCTCAGGAATATCTATTTAATTTGCTCCGTATGTGAGTTACGATACGTTCCGTAGACGAAAATAAAGCGCATTTCGAATTGCCTTTTTATAAGATCCCTTGTGCGTATTGTCGGAGTACAAAAAAATGACATTATTACAATCGATGGGGGATCCGGATCCCGGTCCGTGATTGTGGGATCGATGAGATTCCACCGAGCTGACCGTAAATCGTTCCGGCAGGGAGGACGGTTCCCCGGGCTGCTCGGGTGGTGTGATTTTGTCATACTCCACCGTGACTCGGGCTCGGTTTTCCCGAAGTCGTTCAAATCAGTACAGGAAATGACCTAAAGGACAATCTGCTGACCCTCATTTTTACTGCCGCACTTGGTGCCATCCCGTCCGAAACGATGGCTTAACGATACGCACGCTTCGATGGTCATTTTTACGACCGAAGACCGTATGGTGCTTTAGTTTTGTTTGGTCTATTTTTTCTCGTTACACCTTCTGGTGTCCGTGGCGAGAGCTGGCGGATTGCGTTTCATCACGGAATTGATAGGTGATCTGGAGATAATGCGGAGATAAATGTGTGGCGTAAAGTTTTTTTCACTTCTCGTTCGTTGTGTTCATTGTTTTGTTGAATCATTTTAGCAGTAGTTTGATGCGATAGCCGGTGCCAATTGCGTTTTTGATTTATGTTCGTTCATTTCTGTTTTATTTTTCAATCACCATACTACAGTCTTGACATAAGATTAATCTTCAGATGTTGATAGGAGAATGGGCATTAGTTTAGTTCTACTGAAATTCGATTTATTGGTAGTGCGATACAACAACACATTTGAATATATTTTTATAAGATTGACTTAACATTCATTTTCCATTTGATGAACACATTTAATTCTTGTTAACTCTCCTTCCGGTGCGGTGAACTAGAATGAAATGATTAATTAATAATTTTTATCTTACTCTCTCGTCGACAAGTTGATCATGAACTTGAAAATGTAGCGCAGATGTAATTAGAGAAATTAAACGTTGCAAAACCATCGTCGGTGTGGTAGATTTATTTGCTGACGTTCGTGCAAACACTTTGCAGACAGACGGCTTGACGAGGTTGAGTGCATGGGTAAAGAAAAATGCCATGCTCCCAGCGTAGGATAGGCAGTAAAAAAAAATTCTAGGGGAATCGGAAATCAATATGTCTCTGATTGGTTCTTAACGTGTTTGGATGTGCAACAATGACCATTTCCTGTCCTGCGCAATACCTGCGACACACGATGGAACAAAATCAAATCCGATTATGTGTGTTTTTTTCTCTTTGCTCAAACATTTAATAATATCCCGTGCCCGACTAGAACTGCTCAGGAATATCTATTTAATTTGCTCCGTATGTGAGTTTCTTTTTATTTCGTTTTGGTCAGTTTGCGTTTTTTCGCCCCTTCCGAGCGGCCTCTTTGCCAATTTGAGGATGGAGGACGGAACACGATCCGGGAAACGCACGATCCAAGAGACCGCGCCGGCCTGTGGCCAGTTATTTTATGCTGCACCGATGTCTGTCTTCGTCCATAGATTTACGACAGCGATAGGAGAATGATTGAAATTTATGAGGTTTGGTGGTGTAGTATGGTTTCAGCTGCTTCGATGGGAGCCTTGTTGAGTTTGGTGTATAGGTGGCCACATGTTGGTGAAGCTGGACAGCAGCCTTAACCCGCGGGATAAACAGCGCCCGAAGCGCGCTCCAGATTAGTGGGATATCCGAGCGATAAGGTTAATTATCGAAAATAATTAAGCCCAATAAGCCGATCGCTGGCTAGTTGAGAACTAATGAACACGCGTCAACATTCCCATCGATGCGTACAGATACCCGCACTGTCATACGTTGAGGCCGGAACCAACTAGAAAGCCGGTGGTGAGTCGTGCACGGGAGCGGAGAGGTGCCTGGCGCCACCCATTTCTCATCCCTGCCATATGCTGAGTGAATGATGAAGTGCAATTTTGAGTGTCGCGGAACTTGCTGGTTCGTTCGCAATTGCTTCAAACAGCCAAATTTGGCTCATGCTGGGCGACCGCACGGTGCGCCCGGAAGTGGCCGGGTAGTTTCGCAAGAATTTTCTAAAGAATATACTGCGCAGCGAGCGGGTTTAATTTTACGCTTCTGCCATGGGAATGGGATGGGAGTGCTATGGTCCCGATGATTCGGTGATTGCGGACGTCGTAAATTTTATTGGGAAAATTTTGGTCCTATTCCGTGGTATCCGGTTGGTGAAAGCGAAAATTGTAAACCACTTTTGCCAACGCTGTACCGCTGTAAGCAATTCCCTTCTCTGCGGGATGCGGAATTCAGATGGCCATGGTTTTCGATCTAAGCATGCGTAGTTCTCAAATAAAAGGAATTTTATTTCCCTTGAGTTTGTACGATTATTTGGGATTTTTTGCATTAAAAATTTGTTTCGTCATAGATAGTGAAAAAACATATTCAAACAAGACTAGAAACTTCATCTGAATAAACATACTCATAACCTACATATGGTTACTGATCCTGAAAATGAAAAGCTTGTATCCGTTTCATGACAGAAACATTGACCATAAATAATTCCATATTGAAGTAAATATAATTAATTAAATTAGTTTGCATGAATAGTTTTTCTAGCATTAGACAATAGTAAAATGTTGCAAATTCGATGATGAAAGATATTGCTATGATTATATTTATATTCTTTTTTCAATCAATTTTCTATAAAATTTCTCAGACATCATTAAAATAGGCTAATAAACTTTATCTATAATATGTAATCTATCTTGCAGTCGTTCAAAGCGTAACTTGCTGTTTGGCTTTTAATGAAATTTATCTATGTGTATCTTTGTAGTACATTATTTTGAAAAACTATGAGCATCATAGGATAATTGTTGTAAACAACATTCCTATCGTAAAAATCGTTTTGAAAATAATGAAGATTCAACTATATAATGCAATAAACAAATTTTTGGAGGACAAATCCCTACATTCGTGCCTCCAATTCGTGCTGCCGAAGAAATATTATAACTGTGGTTAAAACAACCGCGAAGGATTACGAAAAGCAAGTTAGAAAACAACGAAAAGAGTTACTGGGTACGACTTTCGATGCGTTGATCCGATGAACGGGATAATACCCCCAAATAGCTAAATAAACAAAACCCTAAACAGACGATAAAAACAAATGTGCCTAAATGGACGAGAAAGACCAAAATCATCCGCAAGATGCCAAACGGTGCTAAGTAGAACACAAGAAATTTCAGCACTGCGAGAGAGAATCGTGGGAAAATTGGTCTAATACTCGCCTCGCCGCCCACCTAGAATCCGCACGGTCTTAATGGAATTAATTATTATGTATGCAAATAAATAGTAATCTAAACCATTCTACCTGCGCCCTATCCCGGGGCTGCAAAGAAGCTGCGGAAAGAAAATAGAGCCAAAAGAAAGGAGTGAAAAAGGATAATCCCACCGGAACTGCTTCTACCGGAAATTCCGCTCACCTGCGTGTTTTTTTCTCGTTTTTGTTGTTCCTTTAGACCATTTCGGGCCAGCTGGAAAAGGTACTGCTGGAAGTTTGGAATGCTTGACCGATGACCAAAACGGAACGGTAAGGTAACTGATTCCCTAAGCCCACAAGTTTCCCAAATCCAAAGAGCCATTTCACGCCATCTCAAGCTGGATGGACCCCTAATGAATGTTCGCCTTTGCTCGTCCTTTCTTTTTTTTTGTGCATTTTTGGTTTTACGCTTTGAGGCTCGCTGTGGGTTGTTTTGCCTTGTGAATTGACCCGGCTAATGCGTGTATTTGTTTTCGACGCATTATGCCGATTTTTTTTTGCTCTCTGGAAGGGCTTTATTGGTTTTTGCGATGCGTAGGCCGACTGTTGGGTAAATAGCTAAAGTCATGGGCTGAGCGCTGACCCGGTGGCTTCGGGTCCGGGGCGCATCTGGATTGGATTAATGGAAAAGATTTGTGAGCCCAGTTGAAACGGGACATTGACGGCTGGGACCCTTTTTTGTAACTATTATGTTAATAATTTGTTGTTTTTCGATTACGTGTGGTACGTTCTGATGGTTTAATGAGTCTTTTGTGATAAAAAGCGACGATAATTGTGTTTTCTTTACATTTACAGCGTGATAATTAGAAGGTAATCAATTCGCGATGCTGGATGGGCGAAGTGCTGCAATGCTCCTTTTAAGAACATAGAGGATAGATTACTGAACTTAGGGATTAAATCAAAGGTGAACTGAAACAAATGGGACTTGGGAAGGAAGTGTCATAAAAATGTAATAATTTTAGAGCAATAAAATTTCCATATCTAACTTAATTTCGATTGCTGAAGTATACCTACATAATTTGATACAACATCTAGCTATAATCCGGCCAACAAAGTATTGTTTGAATTTGTTTTGTTACTAGATTGTATGGACAGAACATGTTGAGTTGTCGTTATGTCATGTTTTGAAATTTGTTCAATCTAATTTAGAACAAAATTCCACAAATTATTATAAATTTATTACTTCGAATACCATAGTACATTTCAAAGATGATGTCACTGACTATTTAGTGATAGCTTCTAATGTTATTACTCAGCTACGAAAGAAATACTTTTCCAAAGTGTTTTACACGATTTAGGTTAGTTGAAATCACATTCGAAACATTGATGAATCATTTTACGAATTGGTCTTAAGCAATCAGTTGATTGGTTTCAAATTTGAGGATGTCACCTGATAAATTACTGAATTAGACAATTAGCTTTCAGGAACATCAGAAAGATAGAAAACTCCCAAGAGTGTATCAGCTGCTAGTGGATATGGCTATCTTCAAAACCATTTAATCGATTGTTTAACATTTATCTTAGTGCGCAAAGCATGCAAGCCAGTTATGTATGAAAAAATATATATTTTTAAATATATGCAAACTACACTTTATTTTAAAGAAAACACAATGAGAAAAAGAAGCATTTATAGGACGTAAAATAAATAAATAAAATATTATATTTACTTAGTATCTCGATTGTCGCGTATTCACATAAAAGTAATAGAAACCACGCGCGATTTGAGGTATGCCTGTACTTTACAGTTTCGAACGTCATCTGAAGCGGAACGAACGCAGTGTGCAACAGTTAACACTAAAAGCAGAATAATCTGTCACGCTGCGGAGACGCAAGACAAAAATGTAAATTCTAATGCCAAAGTTCTGGAGTCACAGAGTTGTGCCGCAAAAGGCACTATCTTCGTCGCCGTATTTGTGTGAGTCGTCCTACGGTGGCGACCAGTGCGGTAATAAATTCAAACTCCCGGGCCTAGTGCGCCCTGCGGATGGAAGAAAAGATCGGTAAGGAACGAGTTCGCCGAGAGTTCTTGTGTGGTCACACAATGCAAGTATTCATGCGTCTCCGCAGTGCTCGCTTCCTGTGATGATAGTTTGTTTTGAATGCTACCATTATTTCCCGGATCTTGTTATGTTTTCGCTCATGCAAGAGCAATAAATGCTGCTGCACGCAGAAATGTATACAAGCGGCCAGTAGGCAGATGCCCGGAGTCCGATCGCAATCATGATCGCGTGTCAAATGACGAACGCACAGCTGACCAACAGTGGGTGTGTGGAGTTTTCTTTTTGGTTGAGAACTTATGAGTTGTGAAATATTGAATTTTGAAGATGTCTCCTAGTTAACTAAGGAATTATATACGACTATTGTATGTCGTTCAGATAGTCAAATTCAATTATGAAGTTTTAAGATCTAATTTGACATCAGATTGTACCAATGTGCGTTCTAACCATGACCACCGCTAAGCTCCATGCCTTCACGCAGTAAGCCACGCTGACTGCACAGTTTTCATATCTTGCGTGCTTTGTTCGTGCGATGCCTCTGTGCATACAAACCGGCACACCGGCTTTAGATAGCGAACCCACCAACTGCATTAGCAAACGTTCTGGAAGCAGAATCGCTCCGAAAGATTGGAGAAATGGTGTGAAATCTGATAAGCAACAGCAGAACGGCCGCGAACGTTAGGTTTTGCGAGACCCCTGTGTGGCCTTATTTCGAGGGAACTCCGCAGTCGAAGCGTCGATTTCATAGCCTGTTCTGGTGAACTGTTTTACAACCGGTACAATATGATACCGGCACTGTTGCTTTCCAATGGCCGAGAATGTTGTTTGGTTAGGTTAAAGTGTTTGGCTGAGGTAACTTGCGCAACCGGGGATAAGAGTGGCAGAGCAGCGGGAAATTGTTTATACTGGCCAAGAGTAGGCGTTGAAATAATTGGCACCAACGAACGCGACTTATGCGAAAGGAGATAGACCTGTCTCGGTGTTAGGGGCGAGTAATATGGTTGCGTTCAATGGAGGTGGTGGTCATTGCTCGACCACTGTTGAATATTTTGCGATAAAAATTATGCACTGTTCGATGGTGTTCATCGATCCAGTTTGAATGGTGCTAATGACAAAAAATGGATGTTTTTGCATCGTACAAAACAGCAATTTGTACTTTAGATATTTCATTACATAAGGAGGAAATGGTTCCGCTACGATCATATATTTGATTGTATATTCATACTTGATATAACCCTATACGATATTTCACCCTATCCGCCTTACCACAGAACATCTAGCAAGCCATCTATGTGTAGGGGATAATATAAGGAAAAAAGCCACTTTCGGCGCACGATGCGCCACCATAACACGATTTTCTTTTCCCCACCACGGAGGTGCGATCAATCACTGTCGGAAGTGGATGGGGTTTCGCTGGCTGGTTTGCGTTTTTCCCACACGTATTTCTCATTGTTCCTTTTCGGCCACTCGATCTCGAGCAAATCGCATTATTTTATTTGCTGCCGTCGTTTGTGTATGCGGTTCGATTTGGTTTCTTTCCTTCTCGCGGTTGCTACTCGTGCAAGGCAAGGAATTTCTGTCAACAGTACCGAATGTTTTGGCAACAATTTCCTGCGGAATGTCTTAACAAGGATGAGGTTTTGTCCCCATTTAGCGGGTCGCGGCTCGAAGCCCGGAAGTTGATATGTTGGTTTTGTAGCGTCTGTTGGACAAATTTACATCCAGCGTATGGCACTGAACAGTTTATGGATTTAATTTCGATTGTAAATATCACAGTTGCTTTACAAATACTCCAAGGTTATAAAGTTCAACATGGGCTTGTTTAGACAGTTTTATTGTCAAGACAGTTTCCCAAAATGAAATCAACATTTGTTTGACTAAAATGTCACTTCATTCACTCACAATCGATTATTACTTTAAGGGTCGTGGCGATTCATTTAGACCTAATAAGACGGTTTTGATGGAATTTTAGATAATATTACTTGATGTGATAATAATACGGTTTACTTTTTAAGTATTTTTTTCTGTTACCTCTCTGGCCTGCCTTACACCAACCTCTATTAAATGCAAAAGCATGTTAAATAGAGATAATCAATTCCTTTCGACTATTTACATTTTTTCCATGATCCACCTATGACTATGTCTAAATGACGTGAGATTCTTAAAGGAATATCTAATTTTAATCGGAATCTTGGAATTGAAACAGCAAACTAAATATTGAATTTTCCATTATTGGTTGATTTTTCATTTGAACATAAAATATTGGTTCGAGCGGAGTTATTAGCAAAAACAACTGTACATTAAACTTCCACTTTTTTACTGTAATATTTCATCTTGTTTATAAATAAAAATATAGTCAAGATGCACGTATAAGATTCATACATGGTCTAAGCACACCTAAACTGCAGAACGCATTGCATTAAACTTCGTGATATAATTTGCAGATGCATTGACATTCAGAGTCCGCTATTATGCACCATACCGTTCACTCGTTTTCTTATGAGTGGACTTACATTATTGATTTTCTAGTTGTTTTCAAATAGTTCTCAGAAATGCAGTAATACTGGTAGCACTAAACATTCGTGGGAAAGATTGCGACCACGTAAAGGTGCATTAGGCAACAATCGCACAACAAAACAGACATGCAATCGAGGAACCGACGAAACAAAAAAAAACACCTCCTCTAAAAACATGTCCAAACTAACGAAAGGTGTTGGTTAGCGTATCGGACGCGAAAATCAATTGTTTTATTTTCGCACCTTTCGCACCAGCCCCAGCAATGGGGAGAGCCGAAAAAAATACAGTAAGCCAAGCGAACCACACAACAAAAAAATATTCCAGCGCTGTGTGAGCCTCCCGAAATCCACCGTCACACTCGACAATCGGGACAATCGTTGGCAATGTTGTTGTCACCGGAGTCGCAGACTAATTTATGATCGGCAGCATCGATTTGTTTTCAATGTGCCACATCTTGAAACATTTTGCCACCTTTAAATGTATGCTTTGTGTGGCTCAAATGAAGCGGAATAAGATTGCCCAAAAAAACAAAAAAAAAAACCCACACTGAAGTGAAACAAAACCAGGCCGTGCGGAGGACCAACGGAACGGTCCAGCAGGGTGTGTATTGGCTTTTGAGGTATTTCTTTCGCTTCCCGTCGTCGGCCGTCGTCGATAGATTTCTTCGCCAAATGGGATTTCCGGGAGGTTGTTGGTTATGTTTGCATCTTCTTTCCAGTTGGTACTACCTGCAGTCGAGCAGCCAGTTCGCAAAACGGAAACAATCGCGAGGCGTGTGATCGTGTGACACTCTCTCAATCTCTCGATCCTCTTCTCGGTGGTATTACTCAGCGTTACACTCATCCTAAGGATAAAAAAATGCTGCTACTCGTTTGAGCCACAACATTTGGGTTCCCAGCCACCTTGGTGGAAGGTTTCCCCCCCCCCCTCGTCTTGTTTTATGTTTATTCGATATCAGTGCCTCGTGGGGTCCGTTTTATGTCCACCGACACCTACCGAAAAAAGCTACATGACACGTTGCAGGCGTGTATAGAATCTCAACCGAACGGATGTCGCGTCAGGCAAGCCGCAGCTAGCGCACTCCGTTTGCGCCCACCGATCGAGAGTTCGGGAACGGTTGAGGTATGCGCTACATGTTCCTCTGTGTGACTTCTACTTTCGGCCGTCTTTGCTGGAGCGTCTTGCGTTACGTGAAACCCCTACGCCACCGTTCAGCGTTCACACCGCATACAAAATAGGAGGAAATCCTAAAACTTTAAATATTTCACACTTTTCAGCAGCCCGCCTGGTCATGGGAGCCGCCAAACAGACGATACCGCTACCAGATCAGGAGAGCGGTCTAAGAACCAACAGCAAACAGAAAACGCTTTGGGTGGGTATCCAAGGATGGGGATCGAAGCGAATAATCTATCGGCAGCAGGCCGTCCGTTGCAGGGAAGGCTTACGGAACAAATGACTCTCACTATCCTTTGTTTCGTCTTGCGTGTCGTTTTCCTTTCGGCGGTGGAATTTATTTCCTACTTGTGCAGGAATTCGTCTTGCGCTTCCATATGCACGATCGGCAACACCGGCAGCCGGCTGTAATCGGAAATGTCATCAGCACTTTACCGCCGAGTATGTGATAGGTTTTGTGTATAATTTTTGTTTTATTATTTCTCGAGCCACCACGCTGGAATGAAGTTTCTTTGAAGGTGGTTTGACCATTAGACATGATGGCTCGGAATATATGCAGCTGCTACTTGGGTTACTTGGGTGGTATTCAAATTAAATCTATTGCACGCCAAGTCAGTATCACATTGTCAGCACCACAAGGTCTCTGGTGTGTGTGTGTGCCTTGTTCCGTTGTTTATTGTTTTGGGAAAAGTGTGTAGAGTGTTCTTTGCTTTTGCCGTACGGAATGGGACGGGTTGGACGGTGGCAGAAGCAAAATAAAAAAAAACACAATTAATGAAGCTCGTGTGTCCGACCGGTATGGCACCGTATTT